>VYZW01009903.1:1343-13913 GCA_013401315.1 Balaeniceps rex
TTTGGGAACAAAATCATTCCTATGTGATTACAAAATTGCAGCAGAATGTAATTCTGAGGAGTTTAATCCTGACTAATGACCAGCATATGTATTTGTACTTTGACACAGAACCTCTTTAAAATAGCATTTTGACAAGATATGAATTCACACAAAGGACCACAGAAGTTGACCGTGTAGTGACATGTGAGCCTAAGGTGTGTGGGAAAGCCTTTTTTGCCATTGTGAGTGACTGAGTCCAGCCCTCATAATGCTGCCCAGTCACTTAAGAAACCTGTCAAGAGGCAGTAAGCCACTAACTGAGACCAAATGAAAACCTCGATACCTTCACGCAATCTGCTGTGAAGCATTTGGAAGGCTACTGTGATGGAGAACATGAACAACTCACACTCAAACTTATATCTACTGCGGAGAGCAAACTTACAAAAAATTAACAAAAGATCATCTTATTTTTAACAGTCCTGATCCCGCCATTAGCTTTGGCACACTAAGGGGTTTTACGGACATCAGGACCACATCAAACACCTCCAGTCCCTCCTCACTACAGTTGACTTTGGTGAAAGTAAAAAAACTGGACTCGTACTGACATAAATTTTTTTACATCTGACCCTAAAAGCATAAAATTCCTTTTTGTCAAACAACACCACTGCAAACCACTGATCTTGTACCACTTCTCCTCTCCAGCGCTCCATGTTTTGGAGAACCTCAGAAAGTACTGATCACTATTGCAGCAAAATCACAATGTGAATTCTGCCAGAATCGTTGATCCTGCTGCCAGGACTCGGTTGAATGACTAAGAGGTTTTGAAGGATGACCTCCCTATAGAGTGGGACCTCAGAGCTCATAGTGCCCAACAGATTAGCAACCTGTCAATTACAGCAGCTTGTCAAATGTTAGACCACATCAAACCTGTCGATCCCTTACTGGTGAAGGGTGAGTAAGACTCAGCAGAGGACAGCTATCTCAGTAACATCATTCTGTTTAATTTTTTTTTCTTTTTCTATTTGGATTCTTAATCTAAGTGTCACAGTGACTGGTGTCTTGGCTAGGAAAAAAAGAGAAAAACAGAGATTCTCACTGCATGATTTAAAAGTTTTTAGAGCTGTTTTAGAATTCAGTAACTTAATACATTTACAGTCATTGAGTCATTGCCAGGCTTGGCTCATAAACCATTAAACCTCCCCAAGGTTACAATCTCTTCCTTTTTCTGTAGCTATGCCTACAGAATCTTGTAAACAAGTCACAAACATTTCTGTACTACTAGACAAGAAGTTTTCTCACTATCTTGAATAAGTCTCCTTAGAAATTACAAGTTTTCTTCTTCCTAAGAAGTTCATTTTTAGACAACTTCGTGGTGTCTTCCTCCAGGCAGTTTGCCATTCTGCACTGTTGCTGCCTCTCTCAGAAAAAGCTACATGAAAATACCCTGAATTGCAGCTCCATTTTGGGTTGTGTTTGTATGTCTTATACATTAAACGACTTAAAGCAAGTGTTTAAAAAAAAAAATGTGGCCCAATAAACCAAAAGTAAAAACAGATAGCATATTAAATAGGTGCTCTGTTAAAGTAAAGCAAGATTGCCTAATTAAGACTGTATCATAACGTAGGGAAAATGTTTCATTCTGATGTTCTCTAACTAGTAGGTCATTGATTTGTAAGTTTTCTATTCTTTCTAATGCTTAGTTTTGTATTTCTTAATTTTAGTGTTATTTAAAGGATAAATGAAAGCAACCTTAATGAATTAATTTTTTTATTGTCAATTTTAGTTTGCTGCAAGTCATAATATTATCTGGTCATATATAACAGCTCTTAATTCTTCCATTTTGTTAAAGCAAAGAAAATGGAAAAGATTTGAAATCAAATTAAAAAAATATATATATACAATATGAACCTGTACAATCTACAACTGACATGGCACACCGTTTAAAAATGTTACATATTTTCTGATTTTCCTAAAAATACGTACCTCTGAGAAAAGTGAAAAGACAGAAGAACTGTACAATTCAACAACTTTCTGTGATACAGACGAGTGCAAGCAAACTGGAGACATCAGTAGTAAATAATTTTTTAAAAAAATTAAAATAATGAGATGCTGTAACAATCATTTAAATAAGAACTAGGAGTTATATTTTAAAAAGTCACTTTTTCTTTAAGTGATTTCAGTGTACACCACTGGCCACAACAGAGTAATTTTCCTCACGTATACAAATGTGATTTAGCTGAATCGTCAGTGGGGCTGCCCTGGAGATAAGCAATTAATATGTCTAATTTGCTTTTGACCTCTGTGTTGAAATGGTTGGTGGTGCCGACAAATGTCGATAATTTAGTTTTAAGAAATACTTAATACTAGGAAAATTATATAAAAAGCATGTCTGCATTCCAATCTGGATCTAGTGTAAAGATACTAGTTAACAAACTAATTCTAGTGTAAACAAACTAGGTAGAATAAATTCACACCGCTTTTCAGAGGACAAATTTAATCTTTAAAGACAAACTTGGGTTTGCATTCTACCTAAACTGCTCTTCTCATGAGAGGAAATCCCAACACTATTTTTCTTCTTTTTTTTTTTTTAATATATGATATTTGCAACATTATTTATAATAATAGTTCCGTTAAAATACAAATCTGATAAAAAATATAAACGTATTCATATCAAAAGAAATATCATGACAGCTGCTTTGAAGAATATTGGTTTCAAAATGACCAGTAAACAAAAAGAAACAATTTTTTATGCTACCTGTTGAATACTAGTTTTAAAAATTTGAACAAACAGAAAATGAGAAGGAGTTTAAAATACTTATCAACAACACAATTGCCCAGAGGCACTGTAAAGAGCGTGGATATGAACTACAAGGAAATTGAAGTGTATACATGAATGCTTTAGCCAACTATTCATCAACGGGGCAGAATAATCTTCAAAGTACATGCTACAACCTATTTATTTTTATTTTCATCCAAACAACAAACTGTTCAGTGAGTTTATATACGTTTATTATCAACTCTATCTTATTTCAAGTACATCAAATGATTGCTGTGCTAAGAATAATAAACTGTGTTAGTATAATCCATTACAGATAATGTTTTAAGAAAACGAAAACAAAAGCTTAGGAACAAAACCTACAGCCTATAGCAATCAAAATGAAATTTCACATCCATTGAAATTTTAATTCTACAACTTCTGTAGGATTTGCCCTTTAAACTGATAGAACTAGTGGGTTTTTAAACTAAAGTGGAACCTCAGTGAATTCTTGGTCGGAACATACAACGAATACAGAATTTTATCCATGAAGAATAAATATTGAACAAATAAGGTGATGAAATCTTCTAACTAAAACATTTTAGAGAAGCAATATATATACCCATCATAGTTTCACCAGTGGTAGATACTATGTGTTGCAGTGGAAGTCTAACAACGCACTTATCGACATAGCCTGTATGTTAAAATACAGACTAAGTACTGAAGTTTCCATACAATGTAATGTCATTCTACTGTTTCCAGAAATTTCCTAGAGGCTTCTTTTGTTCAGGAAATGGTATTAGATGGTTTGGAGTTTTTTGGTTTTAACTTAGAACATTTGACAGTGTTCACTTGGGTTTACATTTCCCTTTATTATTCTAAAACTGGGGAAAAAAAAAAAAATCTACTCTCTCCCTATGTATTTTAAAAAAAAAGTTACCAAAATAAAACTTTCTTCAGAGATTCTGCTTTCTAAGTAATATAGTGATACACGCACTTACATATAAAAATATATATATAAACACACATACACGGAATATGCTGATGAAAAAAGTACCCAGGAGAGCAAACAAACATAGCTGCATGTACCCATAAAAGTTTTGATCCTAGAGAAGCTCCAGCTTCCAAACTTATCAGCAGTAGGAACACTTGCTGGAAAAATAACTTTAGCACAATTACACCATTCATTCTAAAAAAAGTTTTCAAGCTGTCTTTTAAAATGTATGATTTATTGTAAATTACCACTGGAGGTCTGTCAAACTCCCCAGCGTGCTCTTCGTTTGCCTGCACTACTACACGGCTCCAAGGACACCGCTTTCAGGATTTGAGTATTTGCGCACAGCAGCCGGCACCAGCTCAGCTTCCACTGTCTTAAAGCACCTGATGTCTTGCTTACTTTTCCAACGAACTTAAAAATTAAAATACTATAATCAGATTGGTATGGCTTAAATTTAGACTTCAGAGATTCTCTTTCAGATTACAAAAGCATATATTCTATTTACTCGAAATGTCTAAAAGATAGACTGGAGGCACAGCTCGGATATTTGGCAGCTCCCCATTCTCACAGCCAGCCAGACTTCTGCATGAACAGCGGGGACACAAGAAGTCCCTGCTCCTGGCCATCAGCAGTTGCCTATAGATAACTTCTCCCCAACTGCACACTTCTTTGATGGGTACAGAAGCCAGAAGAAAGCAAAAGCTGAAGCAAATCCATATAGTTGGATTTGAAAAAGTAGAAGAATAGGTAAAAACTTATTTAGATAGGTAAAAACTTATTTACAAATAAAAGGCAATTTTGGTTAAGCTATTTGCATTATATTTCACATGTGAACATACATGACAGCGAGCACATTTGTGTTCAGTAGACAGAGACTAACAAACTATACATTTAGGAAATATTTCAGAAAACCAAATCTCTCATGTAAATGTGATTTGTATTACTCAACATAATTATTTTAATTTGGCATGCTTAAACAGAGAAACATCTCTTATTTCATATATAAGAAAGAATGGAAGCAGACCTTACCTGGACACTGGATAAAAGACCACTCATAATTTTTCTCTTTTGGACAGAGACTAGCATCAAGCACCATTTCATTAGAGTGCACGCCAACAGGTTTCATTGGGCCTCTTGATGATCCTTCCAAACATTGCCCTTTTCCAGTGTTACTGGGATCGTTACACCATCCACACCCGGGCTGTTCCAAACACTGTCCGCAGGTCCTCAGTCCAGAGCAGTTTTGAGCTTTATTACATGGAATACAATATTAATGCAAGGAGCTTTTTTGTTTTGGGTTTTAGTTTGGGGTTTTTTGGTTGGTTTGGGGTGTTTGTTTGGTTGGGTTTTTTTTAAATAAGATACTAGGATTTTATAACAGTTGATGAAGAAACAATTTTGTATTTCTATTTCCTTGTGCAAATTAAAAAATTTCAGTAACATTAGGAAGAATACCTCCGTTTTCTTTAAAAGTTGTACTTCTTCAGGGATCACAAAATACACAGCAGGTGTTTGTTACACCACCACGCAACAACAAAGATTTCACATAAACAAAGAGAATGAGGCATAACAATAATATTACACATCTTCATTAAATCCCATGATAAAATATATATTCTGTGCTTATTATTAATATACGTTATGGGATGTGCGTATTACTAATTTTACTGACGTAAACAGTTTACAACAAAAACTCTAGAATTCAAGCAAGGTCAATAATCCAAAAAAGAGGGATAATAATGATCCAAAAATTGTGATAATTCAAATTCAAACCTAAAATTTATTTGAGTACGAAGTATCCCAGGATCACACCTGAGTATTTATTTATAAACATGACTCAGTTTTCTTATATAGAACTTTTGAAACAAGCTAGCATACTACACATCTTTCCAGAAAAAGGGTTCTTAAGCTACAAGCCATAATTCAATTGCATTTAATTGAACTATATCTTAAGAGCCTCATCTGTTAGAGTAAATCAGGTTTCATTTTTTTAATTTGCATACTAAAAATCAAATCTCCATCTAGTTCTTTTATACTCTACTCTATCTAAATAATTTAATTTCTCATAGAAATGGTCTTCCTCATATTTTAAGAAATCTGTTTAGAAGCAAATAAAATCAATATTCTGAAGTTACTGCCATTTCTTATTAATAACAAATTAACAGTTTAGTATCTTCAGGAACACCATTAGAGTTCACAAGTTTATTTGAGCTTTTTCTGCTACATCTTTTTTAAATTAATGCTGTAACACTGAATCAAATTAACATCAGAATCATTTGAACATTGATCACTATGGGTCCTTGTCTCTTCTCACATTAACTTTGTAGACACTTTAAAAATGAATTTTAAAAGCATACATGAACTTCAGGAAGATCCTACCAGGAAGACAGAACTAGTCTGTGTTTCTTTTTGTGCTGGTTTTGGCTGGGATAGAGTTAATTTTCTTCACAGTAGCTGGTATGGGGCTATGTTTTGGATTTGTGCTGGAAACAGTGTTGGTAACCCAGGGACGTTTTAGTTACTGCTGAGCAGTGCTTACACAGGGTCAAGGCCTTTTCTGCTTCTCACCCCAGCCCACCAGCGAGCAGGCTGGGGCGGGCACAAGAAGCTGGGAGGGGAAACAGCCGGGACAGCTGACCCCAACTGACCCAAGGGATATTCCATACCATATGTCATGCTCAGCACATAAAGCTGGGGGAAAAAGAAGGAAGGTGGGGAGTGGTGGCGATGGTACGTTCCCAAGTAACCGTTACGTGTGATGGAGCCCTGCTTTCCTGGAGATGGCTGAACACCTGCCTGCCCATGGGAAGTAGAAAATGAATTCCTTGTTTTGCTTTGCTTGAGTGCGCAGCTTTTGCTTTACCTGTTAAGCTGTCTTCATCTCAACCCATGAGTTTTCTCACTTTTAGCTCTTCTGATTCTCTCCCCCATCCCATCAGGGGGGAGTGAGCAAGCAGCTGCGTGGGGCTTAGTTGCCAGCTGGGGTTAAACCACGACACTTTTTAAGACGAAAGTATTTTAAAGGTTTGGGGGGCAGGGGGTTGGAGGACACTCAAATGGCTTCTACATGAGCGTAACCTCTCAATTTGGCTCAGCTGCAGCCAGGACACTATATCCAACTAATGTTCACAGCTACCTGGACCACTCTAGTCCATAAAGACAATACTTGAATCCATGTTATAAAGGCTATACTAAGCAGAACAATTTCATTTCTAATTAAATAAACTGACATCAGAATAAAGCTAGCTACTCTGACCTCAGCAACTATTAACATTGTTTAAAAGTAATAAAAGTTGTCAGAGAAAAAATACTCCAGTAGTCTAAAGATACATGCAGATATCAAGAAAACAAGCAGTTAAGAATCTGAATGAGATCGCAAAAGGACTTTTAACAGTGCAGAAAGCTGGAGCATGAGCTCTTGTATCATTAGACTTGGAAGAATCCGAACAGGAGGAAATGTTTCAAGTTTCCCAAATACGGAAAAAGGGTGCGGGGGGAACAAAGGAGCTCAACTGTTCTTGGAAATCAGTGTCAACCATGTGACACAAATCAGCTTTAAACCAAACCTCATCAGATCTGAAGCTGAATGATACAAATTTTGTTTTCTGAATACATTAGAAGATCAGCAGAAAAATAAAGACCACCATTCTCTACTGGTTGGCTTGTCCTTTCAGAGATGCTCTGTAAGTGATCCAAAAAATTCTCATGCTGCTATTTATAAAGGTAGGAGAAAACATCTCTGAAGTATCAGCTGCACTATCTCCATGGAAGATAAAACAGAACCAAAAGTAAAAATCCTCAGATATTCTCTGTAGTGGCTTTTGGCTGCAAAACTGAGGAGAGCTAACTGAGAAGTTACTCTTTATGGAAGAAGGGGCTATTCAAGCAGAATTTTTTTTTCTTTTAAATTCTAGAGGTGGTCCAAGATTGTTCAGCTGTCAGCTATTCAATCAAAAGTCATAATGGATGGAAGATGTGGGGAAGAGTGGAATGCAACTTTTTGGCAAGCTGGTATTAAAATGACAAAATGTCACCAATAAAACAGTGTTCTTCATTTTAATTCCAAGTTGTGAAAATAAATGTGAAGTTCTCAGTTGTTATTTTTTTTTTTATAAATCATACAATGCTTGTGTGACGTTTGTTTGTTTTTCATTCAGAGCAAAACATCCAAAAACTCAGAAATCAGTCATTCAGAATAAAAATAAAATAAAGAGAATTTTTTTTAAAGGTATATTTATATTCTGTTCTTCAAGTAAGTAGAAACACTACCCCTTGATAAGGGAATCCACTCAATACTTCATTACCTCAGCAGCAATAATGATGTATCTACCTAATAAAGTTTTGAAGTCATTTAGACTGAAACAATGTCTGAACCATGTTTCACTTCAACATTCATTTTCAGAGTGCAAAATAACTAATGCTTTAAACTCTGAAGAAAACCTGCTTACGGACACAGAATCTTGTTTTACTTTAATTTGTTGAATAGAAAATACATTTTCATACAAAACTGCCTTTACATAATGATGAACTGGTATATAGCAAATCCCGTTTGCCTTATTTAATATAAACTTTTACAGACCTGACAATAGTGACAATTAAATTAAAAACAATTTTTTGTGTTCCCCAAACAAATCGAATCTGCATGATGTGCAAATACTACACAAACACAAAAACAGAATTAAAAGTTCAGGCTGAAATAATATATGTTATTTTTAAAAGCTAAGCATCATTCATGTGGCGTTCTGTCTGTTTTATCTCCAAATTTTCAATCTACTTATCTTCTGCCACAACCCACTATCAACATTTTATAAGTTGCAAATTTGATTCCTTATAGGAGTGAAAAAAAGTTTAGTGAACTGTTATGAGAGAGAAATGTTTACAAAATTACAGTATTATTATTTCAAATATATGGGATAAGAGATTAAGTGTTGCTATTATTTCTTTGTTCTTAGACCAAACGTGGGCTGATGGCTGGGTTTAGAGGACATAAGGACCCAAGGAACACATAAACCCTACTTCTAGTCCACACTGAACCTGGGCACTAGAACCTGGATTAATATCCGAAATTTATTAAGCATAAAGTTTACCAGAACAGGTCAACATTGTACTGATTCATTATATTTTATGATTACTAAGAATGAAGAAGGAATCTCTATTAAGTTAGGAATACAGGTTCTGCAGGTTCCACTATCCTTGGCCTGTTTTACCTGAAAGAAAAATTTTCCTATGCCTTATTTTCCTTTAACCCAGATATATGTAGTGACCTGGTACATATAGCCATTCTTCTCTCCTAAGATTAGAATATAGCAATGGTTCCTATTACAGATATGGCAGGACCTCATTTTACTTAAGATTTTCCCAAGGCTTAGGTGAAAGCAAGTAACTAGCTTTTGTGTTCACATCCATAATCTATTAAATAGAATCATGATCTAATTATGACCCTAAAGCAAGTTGCTTCTTGTTGGATAACATCATCCATCCTGCCACAACACATCCAGAAATAAAATGTTCCAGAGATGCTGATATCAAAAGACCCTTTGGAGAGGGAAAGGAAGTCACAAGTAACTAGAAAAACACTCTCACAAAGAAGAGCTATAATGAGAGTTCAACGGTACACTTCAGAAATCTTAATATATTATTAAGTTTGCATTGGAGTCCTTTACAGCTAGGAAATATTTTAATCAAATCTTGAAGGACAGTAAAAATACTAAGAACCAGTCTTCTGTAGGATGGCAACTGAGGAATTTTTCTAAATAAACCATTACTGAGACAAGGATCGAAGGCATCAGGCAGCTTGCTTCAGCATCTACATGAATTATGGCACTGATATACACTGGAACTGCATAGTGCTGAACTTAACATGGTCCAGTCACTACTGACTTGGGAAGAAGTAGCTTTAGCTGAATGGTATAACAAAAGGTACATTAAGTAGGTTTCTTATTCTCCCAGAGAGGCATTGTATCAATTTCTGATAAAATGCACTTCCAAAGGGGACATCTGGGGACTACCTTCGCTGCTTGAGACAGAACTCACCTGCCTTCTTTTTAACTTTGCATGCTAGGAAAATATACTACTTTGAATCTACTGACAAAACAAATCAGAATCTTAAAAACTCTGAATTCAGCTCATCTCCTTTTTTTAATAACTAGATGTGGTATAAGTCTGAAGCCTGCCTATTATTTCTCTGATTTTAACAGCATTTTTTTCCAACTCACGGCCGTTATTTGACACATGAATGCTGGTCACACAAACAACCATGGTATTTTTCTTTATCTGAAATAACACTTTTTACTATCTTTTTTAACAGACTAAATATGTTTCAACATAAAAGAATTACCAATATTTTATCTGTATCTAGAAAATACAGACACAGTACTGACTGCTCACATTAGTAGCTATATAAGGTGAGTCATTTAAAATTATTTTTATCTCTAGTGAATGTGATGAATCCTATTCATATTAGATGCCCTTTTGAGTGAAAAAAAAAAAACAACCGTATATTTAATAGGATGAACATTCATTAAGATACTCACGGGAGCATGTGGCAGTTTGCCATTCTAGACACTGTCCATATGGGAAGGAGATTATATAGGCATTTGAGTCAACACATCGTTTTGTACTGCTACACCACATACATTCCATACCATTACTCGTGCAGTTAGAACATGTTGTTCGCAGGGAGCATGGCTTTTTGCAGGGTCTGGCATTCTGGTTGGGACTAACTGGAAAAGAACCACAAATTATAATTTTGAACACAAGTGCAATTTCCCTTTTCTTTAATCATAAGTTCCATTAGAAAAATCCTTGTTAAAGTGAAAGTGGTTTCTTCCTTAATTAGCTATAAATAATTTAGTCCAAACTTACAGTGCACTATATAAATACAATAATATTTTATAAAAAATATTAAGTAATACTCAGCATGAGTCATACTAGAGCTCTAAAAGAGTCCATTTAAAAATTTTCACAGCAATTTTATCTATATACTGAACTAGTAAGTTTAATATTCATTGCCTGNNNAAGTTTAATATTCATTGCCTGGTAATGTCAGCTTAGTTACTTGCACATACATGACATAAAATAAGTCTCAAACTTCTATAGAAAGTACAGTAAAGTTCTGGGTCTATTGTTTTCATTAGTTTAACGGTGTATAAGCAACAAATATTCTACTTATGACTTATACCCTAAAATTTTGCCTTACAGTGTACATATGAAGTCACTAGAATCCAAAGGGAAAGTAACAAAAGAAACATTTTTCAATGCAAAACAGATTTGTTTGGGGGTTTTTTTTGTTGGTTAGTTTTTGGGGTTTATTTGTTTTTCTCTACTAGAGACCACATTTTGACCAGGTTAGTGGTGTATGTCATCTCAAAATGTTGTAACGCACAAAAAGAACTTGTATACCCTAACTCCTGATTTTTGCTTTGATTTCAAATAAAACTGTAAAGTGTACAAGAACAAGAGTATAGTAATTTTTAGGTAGGAACACAAAAGTATAGTCAGCACTATATTTTCCACACAGAAGCACCTTGTGAAGCATCGGGATTAAGCCCTCGCTATATATTGCCATGTTTTTGTATATAATTGACTCGTATTCAATACAAGCCAAGTTCTCGAGCCATTCTTCATCTGTTAATATAGTATGCCAAATCACTTAACCGATGCTGTTCCTGGATTTGACCTACTATGTACATATTCAAGCTGTGCTTTGCAATTAATAAAAAATACAAAGAAAAAACTAACAAAAATCAACTGAACTATAAAAGTATTCTCAGAAGGCTGAAGTACTTTGATTTCTATAGTCTTTGAAGCACCTCAAGATCAAAAAAAACCCCTAAAACAAGACACCAGTAACAGATGCATATAACGTTGATCTAATTGTAAAATACTGCATCTTAATGTCATTTGTGCTCCACCTAGCGTATCCTTTACATTTTGAGATGTCTCTCACATTGTGACTATATCTTTTACTATTCTGAGAAACATCTGGTAAACAATTAAATATTAACTCAAAATTAAGGACACTGTGAAATATGAAATTTTTAGGAGATACAGATGGCAGTAGCAACAAGTGTACAACATATACTTTGCAATTACATTACTATTTGGAATTGCTTATAAGAAAATAAAGGATTGGTAAGATCACGCTTTGGTTACGCAGGTTAACAACTCTGACAATTTCACAGCAAAACCATCAGATTCATAGGCAGTGTTCCCAACACACCAACAATGCAGCTATTTTCCAGTTTTGCATGGACAACGCACAAAATAAATCTGAAGGGGAAATTTAAAGAACTTCACGTGCTCAACCTCACAGCTATGAAGAGAAACATAGGACAATTGGAGCATGAAAATGCTAATTTGAACTGTCAAGTGACTATTTGCCACAGTGATCTTTACACACAAACAAATCTAAAAGATGGAAACAAGAATTTTGGTTTTGACAGTCTTTTAGATGATTAAAATATTCATTGATGTTCAGCGAGATTCAAAAAGAAAACATCAGCCTTGTTGAACACCTCCACAGAGACTTTCATGCTACAATCAATGTTCTCACTGACTATTACTGATTTAGAGGCAACTTATAAGACTTGTGTAATGCAAACTAAGCCATGTAAACTAATTCACAAATAAATATTTGCTACTTTAGGAATATTGTTTGTTTTCTAGATTAAAGCTCACTATTTTTCAAAACACAAAAAAGTAAAATTTTTTTGTAATTATTTAAACCAAATTGCCCAAAAATCCCTCAGCCAAATGAAAACCCAAACAGCTTGCTAATCATGACTGTAACAGTAACAGAGTGTAAGATTGCTTACCGACAGGTTTTTCACACACAAGA
>VYZW01009908.1:1088-29869 GCA_013401315.1 Balaeniceps rex
CCTGCAGATCAGAAGCGAACTGGAACAGTGAGGAAGTCAGAACCATTGCTACAAATAAAAACTTTCTCACCAGGGTTTTAGTTGGGGGTTTTTTTTCAGATTTTCAGGAGAGAGTGATAAATTTGTCAGCCTGTTCATTATGCTGCAGTAATTAAAAACAAATAAACAAAAAGCCAAGAAAACCTTTAAACTAAACTGCTTTTTTTTTTAACATCTAGGTCACAGTCCTTTTTCCCTTTTTTTTCCAGGACCTAATTTCATGGGCCACTTTTATATCTCAGTGTGATTATATATGAATGAAGTCCCTGTCACATAGAAAGGACAAGGTCAATACAGATGAAAAATAGACACAACAATAATCTTTTTAAAAAGGAATAATGGCATTCATATTCATAATGGTAAATTTTAATCAAATAGCACAAAAAGGCCCAGGAACACAAAGGCTAGATAGTTAGTGGAGAACTCCTTACTCAGTTATTCTTGGTAATAATAATGACAGCATTCATCATTTGATTTTAAATGTCAGAATGAAACAAGTTCACACAACCATCTTCGGGGGAAAAAAAAAGTAAAAGAAATTGACTGAGTTTCATTTGAGGCCCTTAAAAAGTGGAGGGGGGAAAAGGGAAGGGGACAAAGACCTTTGGAAAGAGACGAGTCAGAGAATAGGAATACATTGCCATAAAAAACATTCCTAGGGACATTCAGAGTGAAAATCTGACATCCTCTGAAATACACCGCATGTTTTGCAATGGTGAAAGACCTCCGTTACATCCACCACCTGGTGTCACTGGGTTTTCAGGTGGTTGCATGGTGAAAATTGAAAGCAGGTCTTAACTGTTATGTAGCAGACTGCATTTTTTAACATTTGTTTTTGCTGGGGCTAGTGTTCTTTCCCATAGTATTTATAGTGACCAGAGGAGAGTTTCATGCGAGCTGAGCTTTTACTATTGTTTTGGGTTTAGCTGCCAGGAAAAAACTGACCTCTTACAGCCTTCAGCAAGTCTGGCTCGTGTTTAGATGGATGATCAACTACATTTCAATTTAAGTGAAAATAGCTTTATGCAGAAATAGATTGAGGGCCAGTGTCCTGGATATGCAGGGAAGGAAGAACTAAACAGTCCCTTCTTCATCCTATTACATGGTCAGCATAAAAGGGGATAATGAGAACAGTCCTTGCCTTCGAGAGGAAAGATTGTTTCCCCTATGGAGTGCCTCAGCAGAAAAATGGTGTGGGGAGGGAGTGCAATAGGAAAAGCAATTGCTCTTTTGCTTCTGCCTTTCAGCAGGCACTGTGCCTGGTTTGCTGAGGAGGGGAAAGTATGCCACATTCATTAGGAGACTATAGGAAAGAAATGCCCACCACATATGGGAAATCTGAAGGGGCGTTGTGCTTCCCTCAATAAGGAGCATCTCCTCATGATCCCTCAAGGACTGTGTCCATTCTGCACCTCCTAAACAGGTGGCATCCTCCTGAAAGGCAGCTGAGTTTGTTGATAAAACAGTACATAAAACAATACATAAAACCAAGGTAATTTTATATAAGCCTGGGCAGAAGATTTGATTTACCTTTCTTTATGCATGTTGTCTATTAATTTACTATAACAGACATGTGTCTGTGCAAGAAGCAAACCAAAAATGACAAAATCTTTCACAGAGGACCTCAAAAAGAAAAACAAATATACCCTGTCAATATGTTAGCTCAGACTGAGATATAAGCAAATGTTAGGAGACAAAGGAATGAAATGTATTCTCCTCAAAAAGGAAAGGGTATACTAAACCAATACACCAACAACAGATTGTTATTAGTATTCTGGAGTGTATGATCAGAGCATGTGCTCAGGGCATAACTATATAGTCCCATCCACAGCTGAAACGTTTTTGGCATAGTCTGTTGGCTCATGATCACATTTTTGTGGACAAAAAGGCAAACCTGAATGTAAGACAGTGCAGTGAATATATTCATGCACACAAACATATGAGCTGTGTGGAGAACACAGGAAAATTATTTCCATAACTGCATGTCAACTAGTCTCACAAACACTTTCATGAGGAACCAAAATGGATTCTTCAGGCAGGCAAATTTTCTTGCAAACAATCATCTCATTTCTCTTAAGACATTTGAAGGCAAAATGGTGCTACAGGCCTGCAGGGTTAAAATCTAAGAAAACCTCTTGGTTCAGATTCAAACAAAAAAGAAAATAGAAAAATAGAAGAAGAACTCACCAAAACCCACTGTTTATTTTGTTGTAGCTTTAATCTTAACAAATAGTCACACCTAATTATTTTGTATTTTGCAAAAAACAAAGAAAAACTGAATGCTCAACCAAGGCCATATGCTTTGTTGCCAAGCTTTAGTCTCCAGTCAAACTTTATGGTAAATTTATAAGCCATGTAATATCTTAGATTTTAGCAGGTCTGCTGACACAGCCTCTTGCTATGGTGCTCACAACAGCGATAAATAAGCCTTGCACTTTTGATTTATGGTAGCATAAGAGCTTGATCTACATTCTGTCAAACTCAATGGAAGTCTCTCCATTGACTTCAATGGAAGTTGAATCAGGCATATAAATGAGATGGGAGACAGAGCTTAATTCAGAGCTGAGACTAATGAGGATCCAAATAGATGGGAAGGTGTTTTACTTATTCTTTCCCCTTCTCACCCTACAACAGGTCATCTGTAAACTGAGCATGAGAATTTGATGTACATTTGAGTCTTGTATTCGTGTGCATGGTGCATGAAACAGCCCTGGCCTCTGCTTTTAAATGCTTACTGGGATTTTGTAGGCAGGAAGACATTTTGTTGTAAAAACTGGCATCAAAGGATTCCTACCATCCTCTAAAGCATACAGGGACGGTGAAAGAAGGGCAAAATGGCAGCAGTTTAGGTCATGAATGAATCACAGTTGCCAGCAGAGTCCTTCAGCAGCTCAGCTTCTCTGTGAAATCCAGGTCAAGGCCAAGAAGGATGTCAAGATAATTGATGTCACTGTCATCACAGGATGCAGAGGAAAATAAATAGAAACTGAGCCATCAAACAGCAGCCTTCTCTTGTCATGTTAGGTGCTAAAACCCAACTGCCTGATGTGAAGGATACCTGTTCTCATAGAAATAATGAAGAGGCCAAGAGGTACAAGTAGGTTGACCAGTTACTTCCATGGAGCCAAATTCCAGTTAGGAATTTGTAAAGCTAAGGTTGCTGAAACTTCAAAGCTGAGTTGACTGGTAAAAATCACAGAGTAAATTATTTCGTCCTCCTTCTGACTTTCACATCCCAAGCTAGACAAGCACAGTGGTTATATAATTGATGCCCTAGGGTAAAAGTATTACCCCTCTGTTAAGCTGACCAGGAATTTCAAAGCACTTTAAAAAGCCTATAAATTCTCTACAATCTTCACACCAAATGTTACAATGGAATACATTTGTTACCTTTTGCAGTTAGGCTCTTACAGCTAGGTTTAATTTCATGCTCTTTCTGTGTCATCAAATACAAGTTTCCCTGCTATTATTCACCTATACTTTTGTCAGAACACTCTGACATTCTGTTGCTGCCTTTGATTTCAGAATGATTATGGTTGTTCAGGCTTTGTGGTTAAAAAGCCACTTGGGCTAAAATTTGTATCATGAAGCTACAGCCATTTAAAAGGCCATACAATGACTGTGACAGCATGAATTTCTTTACTTTCTGACAAATAGGTTTCCCATCAAATTCACACCAACTGCAGATGAGGTTGTGCAAATGGAAGGTAATGGAATGCATGTGATGGGTGAGAAATTAAGATGGGCACAATGAAAGCCAATCCTGCATTTCATACCTAACTTCATAGAATCGCAGAATGGTTTGGGTTGGAAGGGACCTTCAAAGATCATCTAGTTCAACCATGCTGCCACGGTCAGGGACACCTTTCACCAAATTAGACTGCTCAAAGCCCTGTCCATTTCAGCACAAGAAAATACTATGCAAAATTAGAACTGGAAAAAAAAAAGGCTCATTTTCAAATCTAAAAGTCTATAACCGGGTAGCTGTCTGTCTGGTTTTATTTGCCAAAGAAATTCACCTAAAATTACAACTGGGTGGAAGTCTGCCACAGAAGACTCCATACAATATCTGAAAACAAAAAAAAGTCACACTAGGAAAATAGCTGTTTAAAGATTTTAAACAAATTGATTTTTTTTTCAATGAAAGCATGCACTTCAGTTTGCTAATTGCATAATTTTTTGTGTGCATTTGGAGGCTATGATTTTAACAGCTTTCCGCTAATTTACCTTTTTTATGACCAGATGAAAGGTATGTTTTTCTGTTCTATGAAATGAGCACCCAGTTGCTGGCCAAAAGCTACATGTCTATTAAATTTAACTAATAACAGCATGTGCTTTGGTAGATAGAGTATCCTGGGAATAACTCCAGGAATGCAGAGCTCCACTCTCAACTTTTTTTTTTCTTCTTTTGAAGCAACTTTATTTACTTGTAAGATTCTCATAGGAATGCAAATGACTGTTCCATCACTTTGCCTCCACCATTACTTTTCTTCAATCTGATGAGTGCCTAATAAAATATTAACTTAGTTTGTGCCTAGGGTAAAATATACAATAGGGACATGACAATGATCTGTGTAATCAACCTAAGGTTCCTGTTCTTATGCCAGGAAGAGTGCAGACATAGCAATTCTTTAGGCTTTTCTTCAGATGACTAATGAAGAGTCATCGTTCCGTTTAATTCAGTCATGAATGTTGTCCACTATTATTGGTATTGGACTGTTTTCAAATACAAAGAACAGCAAAAAAGTACATGCCACCTTAATCCAGTATAAACTAAATGATCATGTTTATTATTTACTCAGATTGCAATTAGATATCCATATTTCCATGATTAATATTAAGAAGCTATCTCTTTATATGCTTGACTGATTTCCAGTTGTGTTCAACAACCAAATCTGCTGCTGGAGAGAACAGAAGCTGAGAGTTCTCTGCACCTCTGGAAAGATCAAGCCACTTTTGCTTGAGAGTCTCAAGGTGCATGGATTTAAGTGCCTGCTTGCAAAATTGCGAACACTATGCCTAGCAACTACAAGAAGCTGTCCAGTAGCAAAGCACCTATGTATTTTTACTAATCAATACCTTTGATTACCCTTTCCCACACTCATTACCTTGCTGCAAACCCAAGATGCTCTCAGGCATTTGGTAGATACCATAGGTAGCAAAAATAGCACTATAATTTGGGCATTCTTGGTTTCTGGTCCTGCACTCAGACTAGTAGGAAATGTCTTTTTAGAGGAGAAGAAGAATATCAGCTGTAGACTTCAGAACTCAGTTAGAAGGCTATTCTGAATTAAGATACAGATGTCTTCGTCTGCATTACTTGATCAAATTCTGCAGGTAGGCATCCACTCAGAACTAACTCAGAATTTTCTGTTATTGTTGTTTTCACTCTCATCAATAAATAAAATTCCCTCAACTTCCAGGATACTTTTATTCCAGTTTTCATTGTATGTTCAGTATGTGAAACAAACCTGGGGTACAGCTTTCACTCAGCCTGATCACTCCCTGTCCCTCTAACCTTACTGTCCTCTCATGCTTCCTACAGCTTCATTCACATGCTGAGGGAGACAGTGAGATCCACTGGCAAAAGACCACAGGGAGGGTGAGCGTATGCCCAGTATGCCCAGATGACCAGCAGGATGTGACCTCCACTGTCGCAGGGGACCACTGCACCAAGGAGACAGCAACAGCTTTAAAGGTACGCCTTCCTCTGGGCTGGGCTCAGGTAGGTGCCACTCTTCAGCTGCCTTTGTAGGACATGCTGCTGCCCAGGGCTCTCAACCTCATTCCTTCCTTGTTCTGATTCTGCCACAGTGTTCAAGAACCGACTTGCTCTCTCCTCCCTCAGGCCTTCACTTCACACTGTGATGACACTTTCCATCACCTAGAGCTTTATGTGGGCTATTGGAGAAAGGAGGGTATTTTCATTTACCCATACAGGACAAGACAGCACATAACTATGAACGCATCTATATTTATGTCTGAGAAGAAAGTACTATAGAAGGCTGCATAACAGCCTTGGTATTTGGCCATATGGTCATCCATACAATTTCTTGTCCAGACTCAAATTCTTGCAGAGATGAAAACTAGTAGCTGCACAGCAGTACCCAGCAACTCACTCCAACAGTTCAGTCCAGGAAGTACAGAAAATTATATCAAGTTATAACTGCAGAAGACATTTGAAATAGCAATATATAATAATCCATCTGAATAGCTCCAAACTGTAATTTGTCCATGATTAACAGGTCCTCCTTCTGCAAAATTATGAGTGGACCATGCAGCCAAGCCCTCAGCTTTACATCAACTATCAAATATTGCTAATAGCGCTTTTTATCACATTTGGATCCTATTCATACAAACCCACCACCACTCTATTCTGAATCTTCAGTAAGACAATCAGCAGAGTAGATTTCTTTAGCTGAGAAAAACTTGTTCATATAAGGAAATACTTTCTTTTTAATGAAGACAGACATGTTAATTTCCAATGACATGACTGTGTCATGGAACAAATTAAGTAAATGACTGTATTCAAATTTGCCCCCAAAAGAAGATGTCAGCTTTTGTTTAGCCAGAGGATGAGTGTGCCAATCAGTCCCTCTAGGCCAGTAGTGAACTCTTTACTGTAATCATTGAGCAATTGTTCACCTTAGCGATCCTATTACTAAATAATAATTTAGTCCACCCACAGTTGGACCACAGCGGTGGTCTTCTTAGGCAAAAAATTGTTCATGGGTGTGAGCATGGTCCTTTGACATCTATATTTCATGTATGGGGAAGGAATCTTTCCTGTTAAGCATCCCACACACATATCAGTTCCCAAACATGCAAACCCCATGGGTGAGTCAATCTGCCATTAAAGTACAGTCATCATCCATTTTATACAATTATCCTTCTTATGGATCATAAGACACCAATATTTAGTTTAAAATGCTACAGCACAGTAGAAACCCTCAGTATTTCCTACCACCTTCATTTTTTTAGATTTCTGGATGACTGTCAGAAACCTTACGGACAGAATATACCACTGAGTATATATTTAAATAGCCAGCAACAAAATTGGCTGATCGTGTTTAGACATGCATAACATTGCTAATACGTGTGTTGCTGGAAAGATGTTTCTTTACATAGAGTAACTACCAAGGATGGAGTGGGGAGTGAGTCTGGTGTAGTTTTGTGTGTATCATCTGCACCTGAAAATATTTTCCACCTATAAATATTACAACTATTCTTTTATTTATGAAACCTTGTGCCTACACGGTTCTGTTTTACACATGCATATGTGCAGAGTTGTAAGGAGATGTTTTTGTGTCGGGGCTGTGCCCACTGCCCTGTTCCTGATATGGTCAGCTCAGATGCTTTCCTCCTCCACTCTCAGTATGGGTGTCCCCTCTGCCAGGCTCATTTCAGCTACTCCTCCACTATTTCCAGCTTATTTTGATATTGTGTCCCTTCCCACAGTTTCACATGATCCCAGCTGAGCATTGTCATGACCGTGTGTGTGTGTGTATGTGTATGTGGGTGTGTATCAGAGGCTTGGAGCTGCATACACTGACAGTAAGAGGGTAACTTAGCTGGTGGTCGGGATCTGTGCTAGACCTCTGTAGAGGAGTGGCCTTTTTCCACACAGATGTGCTGGGTTTGGTAACACTCCAGTTTTAACCAGGGAGTAATCCCAGCATGGATAAAAATGTTTATGGTTGTCCTTGGAAACAATTCCTTATAAAATAATGTTTGCATTGGTTTCATACTATCATTTCAGAAATTATAAGTTCTTGAAGAAACGGAAAACAAAGAAACCATGATAAAAATAATAAACACATAAAGGATTGTTTTTGAAAATATACTGGTACATAATGGTGCTCAGCAACACTATTGTTATTACAAGTTGCTCAAAGTTTCCACTCACAATCACTTTTTACAGAATGCAATGTCCTGGACATTTCAAAACATAGTTTGGTCAGACTTGATATACAAGGCACCTATAATCTCAGCGAGGCACTTTTAATATATCTTATCTGTTTACACCCAAAACTTTCTTGATCCCAAGACCCTTTGTGAAGCAAAATACTCTTCTCACTGAAGAGAAGAGAGACTTGACATAAACAGGCACAGAGAAAATGAAGGCTTGGGGGTTTTTTCAGCTTTTACATTGATAGGTTTGCTTACCAGCAATGAAGAGCAATTCACAGGGAGTTGCAGAAAAGGCAGTGAAAGGTTTGGGATCTGAAAGGCACTACTCAATATAATCAAATGGTTATTGTGTTGGAGGAGCTGCACCCTCCTACCAAGAAACAAGCAGCACCAGATCATTAGTCTGCCTGAAGGAGGTGTGTGGAAAGAATTAAGTAAAGCTGTTTGATTTTTGGCTGGTGGGAGGTTTGGGGTGGATTGCAGAATGAAGTAGATGAGACACATGAAGCTTCAGAAACCCACTCTGTAGATGGAGATCGCAAGCCACATACTAATTGCCTGCCCACACAGCACCGGTGGCAAAGCAGAAACGTGGGTGCTGTGAGAGGGGGTGGCTGCGAATACTGAAGGATGAGAGATCTTCCCCAGGCTCTGCACACTGGCAAGAAGTGGTCGAAGCTGAGATGTTTTTTGGACAGGTGAAAAGAATAGACCGCACTTAACATATTCTTTAATCCTGAAGGTATCCCATGAAAAGAGGTTCTGTGGCTTAATACACCAGCGCTAAAAAACATTTCTATGGATTTAACCAAACAATACATGGTGAGTGGTAGTAAACTAGATATCTAATAACAAGACATTCTTCATCTTTGTTTTATATACTGTGGATGATGCAGAAACACTCTGTAATTCTACAGTCCTTTGCCATGAAATTTGTACTTAAAAAACATCGACATCTCAGCATGAGGTACAGGAACTGAGGAACCATAATAGGATCTCTGGATTTTAATCTATGAATTTTTTTTTTTGAGTGGCATAAGATAAAAGAACAAGTTGAAGGAAACAATGCTGCAATCAGTGGCCCTTGAACCCTTGCATTAAGTTTTGGACTGATAGCCAAGATCCTGACATGTCCCGAGGTTCCATTTAAAACACCTTCTGGGCTTTCTGTTTCTCTGAGGATGTACAATTGCTTGTATTCTTCATCTTATCACTTTGCTGTTTTCTAAGAATCAGCATTATAAAAGAATAGATTTTTTTTTCTTGCAGCATTATTTTTGAGGTAGCAGAAGGGCAGCTTGTGAGTGCACTGTTTTATCCACCACTGTCATCATTTCTGTTGTTTAGAACTGGCCCACTGATGAATCTAAAGTCTTTATTTTTTTTTTGTCTTTTGAATTTTAGGTATCAGCAAACGACCTGTCGTATTTTTGACAAGATCTTTTGAACCTTGCATATTCTCCACTACTGCAGAATTGAAGTAGTTTATAATCATTCCTGATTTTCATCCTTAAAAAATCACTACCATAGTAGTACAAAAAAACTCTGATTTACACATAGGGAATGGAGGTACAACAAGATTAAACATAACATAATATCATATAGAAAGATGGCAATTAAATCCAGCTCTTTGGCTAACACCCTGGGACACCCCTCCAATTATGCAATTCTCTAGATTTCTCCTTTTCAGGACACACACGTATTGAAACAAGCAATTATTTTTATTCTGCTTTAACTTTGAGGTGCACAACTGGTTTGCTAGGCCATGCAAGAACACTTCAACAAAAAGCATCATATGGAAAATTTAGCAATGATCTGATCTGCTTTTCCATATCTTGATTATGATTTCTTCCGAGTGTGACAATTAGGGCTGCAGGACACATCAGATGTCCTTGGTATCTTATGTCCACCAAAGAAAATATTTTCGGGAGAGTTGATCCTCCTTGTATTCAATATTATTTCACTAATGGTATTAGTATCCCCCATTTTGCTGAAAGCTGTTCTGAGCGTTCGATGCCCTTGAGGGTTGGAGGAAAATTCTCATGTTTTTTCCTGCAGATATTTGGGGCCTCATCCAAGTCCATTGGATCACACCCCAATCCACACTTTTGTGTATTCTCGTAGAAAGCTTTTATCTGATAATTGCTGCCACATCTGTCTCTCTTTAAAATTTATTGTAATAGTTGTTGAGTCCCTAATAAAATACAGCACATATTGTATTTGTTTCTTTTTTTATTCAGCTCTAACGACTTACATATTGACAATTCTTTTGTTTTCTTTTGGGAATTTTGTTGGTTTGGGGTTTTTTTTTAATTTCAACAGGAAACCCATCTCTCTGGAAAGGCACATGAAAAATCATCCCAGCATTGAATTGTTTGAATCTTTACAGCCACTTATACATCTTAAATATTAAAATCTTAATCCATAATGACCTCCTGCAGCTTTTGGCCAGCTTGACAGTGTCTGCTCCCCTTGGCTCTGTGTTAGACTGTTTCCTGGGTTTTTAGCTTTGATTTTTGTATTACATTTACCTAGTGGGATTAGCCTGAGGGCTTTGCTTTTGGGCACTTCAAAATGTCATGAGGAAGGGAGTTCAATACTTTTTTCTTTTTAACTAGCCTAAAATAGACCGTGTTCTGCTAGCTGCATAGGTATTCTCACTTCTGTCACTACCAGAGAGAGGATCTTTAAAAGTCTTGTTCACTATTTACAATCTATGGTCGCAACTTCACTCAAGAAGACGAAGACTTTTCTCTACAGTCAAATCTTCTTGGCACCAGAAGCTGAATCAATTCATTTTTAGACTCTTGTCTTTTGACAGACACTTATTCCTGTGGCATTCTTCTTATGAACTCCCTTGGAAATGTGCCCAGGATTATTTTTGTTTATTCCTTCCAAATTCCATTCCACCCGCACTAACACAGAATTTTAATCCTTCCCTGCTGGCAGCGAGGGGGTTTGTTACAATAGTGCAGAAATATGTTAAAGAAACCTTTTTTTTTCATCCCACCCTCCAAATTCTTGGTCTGTGCTAGTAGTTTGAAGGGACACTGTCTTCATGACTCATTCCAAGCTGACCAAGACAGACATCGTTCTGCCTCCCTTGAAGCTCAAGTCCAGAGAGAGTGGAAGAGTGTAGGTGTCCCCTCTCCCTTGGCACAGACCAGCTCAAAAGCACAAGGGGAACTCGAGCTGTGCAGCGCCCACTTTTTTGTTAACATGCATGCATGGCTGGGATGTTTCTAACTCTTTGCAATCAAAACTTGGGAGCTTAGCTAATTCAGGTTGGCATTCATAACAGTTTCTTCAAGATGGGTTCTCAGCACCACATGTAAGAACTCAGGCAGTCTGTGCCTTCCTCTCCCTCACTTGTTTGTGCCAGTTTATGCCTTGGATTACCTCTGGGCGAAATAGCACCAAGCCCTTCTGTAAACAAACACAGCTATTACAAGGCACTTGCACAAAGAAGTGAACCTGACATTTTGTCTGAATGGTGGCAAACTGCAAATGTGCTTTGAGCTCAGGGATTAAGCAGTGCCACAGGTGAGGGTGCTGTGCCATATGTGGCAGAGAGCTTCCCCTGGGGGCTCCCTTGGCTGCAGTGTCCCCTTAATCCCAGCTGCCTTGAGGGACACAGGAAAGGATTTGTTAAAGTTTTAGAACCAACATCTTGAAGCAATTTTGAGCTACCAGCAGGAGCCAGGGAAAGGAGCAGAGCTCTGGTGTGATGTTCTGTCTACCATCTAATACTTTTAGGAGGCAAGTTGCTGCAGGCTGAACCAGTTACTGCTTTCATGTGGCTTTCCACTCCATCTCCCATAAAAGTCAATTATATTGGGGTTTGATTCTTCACCTGGCCTTACCTGGCACCTCTCTTGTATTTACCCTTTTTGATGATGAAACATCTGTTACTCAGATGCTTCACTGCATTATTATTATTACACCAAGTAGACATATCCCCCTCCACCATCCCAAATAATGGTAAAAGTACAAGACACTAAATTCATCAGATGAAAAATCTGGTCCTTATTGCTAAGGTTAAGCTCTTCATGAAGTATCACACAAATAAATGTATTAGACTTCCATACAGTTCTTTGGCAGTGCTGTCCATCTGCTAGTCTAAGTGGTAGCAAGGAAGGTCCCTATCAGCATCCAGAAAGGTGCAGAAGGAGTCTAGGTGTTACAGTTTGCCCCACGTAGGTTTTTGATTTGCTGATTTAACTAAGGTGATGGTGATACTTGGTGATGATCTTTCTATTTACAGTGGTTTAAGGATCTGGATTATGCATAATATTCCTAGTCTGCCAGAGAATGGGCCTAGATAACAATATTAGTATTTTCATCCACTAAGTGGAACAAAACATAGAAACTGAGTTGAGCTGTGTCTTGATTTGGTATACAATATAATAAAGGACAAATAGTGCTTGTCTTTACAGTAACTGTTTATCAGATACTTTCTTGTTCTTTTCACTTTTATTTTAGTGTTGAAAGAATGTAATCTGCCTTGAAGAACCTTACAAAAGCTATGGCATTTACGTAACCTCTTAGTGATCCTGTCTAAAAATTCAGAATATGGGAGTAGGCGTTTTTTATTCAGACACTGTCCTGGTTCACAGTCTATATGCCTCAGGTCAGACTCATTAGCTACCAAAATCAACTGCCTGGAGAATCTGTATCCTTATTACTCGGTGGGTAATAAACAGGATTCCTTGCTATAGCAATCTTAGAGAATCTTGAAGACTTATTCTGCATGTTGTCCTAGAAATCAGATTCTACCTAAAACTGATGTGGAATTTCATAAATTATGTGTAAAGGTGAAAAGATGCAATTGGGTTCTGAGATTGACTGCTCTTCGATTTTCAGAGTATATTTACTTTTGTTCCTTATGGCTTATTGCTGTTCTCTTTTGGCTCAAAATAATTATTTGGTTTAGAGCTGTGGAATCGGTAACCATGATCCTGAACTAATTCAATTCTTGTCTGTGATTTTTTCCTAGTTAGTTTGTTGCTTGACTAAGGGATGCACTTTTTCTAAATGGAATTAGCCCTAAATTTGTTGAGTCTGTAAGTCTGCTTGCTACTGTTGTCAAATATCAATGTCCTTTTTTGAGAAATAATTTCATTTAATATAACTATATAGTGCCATTGTTTTTTTAGGCAACCCTGCAACTTACTCAATATCTACCTATTGTTCTGGTTGTGCTGGTTTTTGTACTCTACTTACAATGCAGATGCATTTTGCAGCTGTAGAGAAGGATACAAGATGTCTCTAGTGAAAACAGGTTTTTTCCAAGGACCATTGCTTTCTTTTTTTTTTTTTTTGACCATTTCTGACTGTCTCCCATAAGCCTGGAGTAAAGGATATGTACATGAAAAATTATCGTAATTTAGTATCACTGCTTCATGAAATGGAGCATAACTGTGTCCTGCAAAGAGAAGGGCATCTAGCTCCCCCAGCTGAGATGCTTCACTCTCACCTCCTTTTTAAGTAAGTGCCTCCTGATACATTCCTCAACAAGGAAGTGTCAGTTTATTTCAATGGAGATACCTTCAACTGCATCCAGAGGGACATCCTATTCACCTAATGCAAGTGTGTATCTAACCTTAAGTCGATATTTTTCTCTAGCTCCCACCATTGACTTTTGGTTTTAATTAATAAGTTAAATAAGGGTGCCTTTCTATCTCTACTAACAGCATTGTGAACTTTGGCGCTTCCTTTAGGCACAGTTTCACCAGACAAGTAAGCTAAGCACATCCAGATCTGGTCCTCCCCAGAAGGACTCCTATGAGACTAGGATTTCTTTACATTTAGTTTAAGTTTTGTGAATAAGCTTCTCAAAAAAATAAAAACCATTTATTTCTGTGAAAACATAACAGTTATTCATTTGGTCATCACTAACAACATAGAAAGTACTGTCCAGGATACAAAAAAACCCTCAGTTTGCTTACAATTAACAGAGCAGGCAAATAACTTCCAAAATTTTTCCAGCTTTTATTTGGGGATGAATCTCTTGTTCTTCTTTCTTTTTTTTCTGTTTCACTTGAACAATGATATGCTAATTATTGACTACAGGCTGTATCAAGTTTTAAAAGAATGAATAGAAGATACCAGTACAATATGTTAAGGTAAGTGCTGGGAGGCAGGGGGGAGAAAAAAAAAGACTGTGGTAGAAGACACAAAAAAGAGTCTAACGAAAGAAAAGAAACAGAAAGCTGTTAGTAGACTGAAAGAGATAAGGGAAGAGCGGTTGGAAGTGAAGAAATAGCACATTTGTCTCTGAAGGAAAAACAGAACCCTACAACCTTATTTGACCATTCAGACTGGAACTTGCTACCTTTGAACTATGACTTTCTATCCAGTAAGTGAGATCTTTTTATAAAATGTACACAAAAGCTCTCTATTATTCCTATGAGATGCTCTTTAAAGATAGCAACCACAAGTAATTAATTATAAAGTAAATGAATCTAATATATTTCCTCTACTTTATAGCAAGCTAGAGAGGCATACAAATTTCAGGAATATCACATTAATTTTATTGTATTCTTTATTTAGCTGTCAAAATAACAGGAAAAATTCACTATTGATTTATTTAAAGATTACTTTGAATAGAAGTTGTATTTCTAAGGTATGTTCTTCTTCCACAGAAATGCAGGAAAAATTAATGTTGTTAAATGACTAGTTCAAACGCAGTCCCATGTAGAAAGTAAAGTACTTTGCTGGCTTGCTTTGAAAATCACTAGCATGACTCTTAATTAGATAATATCATAACAAATCTGATATCGGAAGTAGAATTTCAGACTTAGTTGCTCTTCAAATTATTTAGCTAAAAGCCACATGCCACCCTCACTTTTTAAAAATGTTTGTTCCCTGGTAGAAATACTTGCTCCCTGATCTGATCTGACTTTTTTTAGCTGTCTAAAAATGCAACGGGAAGGCCTATAAGCCCCAAACCTCACTTGATTAACCTGCTGCAGGTAAGGAAGAACCATGAATTGAAAGGGAGTGAATTGGGGGGGGAGGGTGTGATAGTGCATCTGTGCACACGTGTCCTCACTCCTGTGAGAGCACACTCACTCCACAAGCAATTTAACAGTGTGCACAACCAGCCCACAGTCTGAAATTCTGTGCTTTCTCATTGAAATAAGTGCATGTTAAAAACATATTTGAATACTGTATCAGAAAGGACATTCTATCCTGATAGGGATGTTGTAGTACAGAGAGAGAAGTAATAGGTTGCTTGGAAAATATCTTTAAAACAAACTAGTGTGAAGCAAAGACAATAAATAATACTGACTAAAATCCTCTCTCTAATACCAATTAACTTCTCCTGCTATTGGTGAGATCTCTTTTATGGAAACATGGATTTTGGAGTATTTTGAAGTACAGATATCCAGCTCTGTGATACACTAGACATGCTGATCTGATCCAGCAAAGCACTCGCATTCCTGGGCTTCACTGGGTTTTCTTTTGTACTTAAGTTACACTCTTTAACACTTGTTTGATTCGTCCCAGAGCTTTCAGCACCTTCAAGAGCAAACCTTGACTGAATTTAAAATGGCTCCTCCTACAGCCATTAGAACACAGAACAATAGCTGGTTTTGAAATCTTCATACTGATTTGACCATATTTTAAGTAACAGCTTCACAATAGACATGCCTTCTACTGTTTGGAAACAGAGATTTGATGGCTGGCAGATCTTTCCCCCCTGGCTATCCTCCCCGTCCATTTCATGATCCTATAATGTGGGAGATGTAGATGAAAAACTGGCCTTCATTGTCATCTCTTAACAGTAGAACAGTCCCCTGCCATCCAGATCACTGACCCCTTCCTGTTTTTCTGTCTGGCTTTGCTCCCAGTGAAAACAAGGGCAAAGAAATGATGAGTGTAATGCACTAGGAATTTTTGTCATGTTATACCCAGAAGATGTACAAGACTCCAGAACTATAAAGGACTCTTGGTTTCTATTTTTTAACAATAGACATAAAGTCAACATAATTTTTGTGATTGACTTAATAAAAGTCAAGATTTCACTCTGTTTCATTTATATGTGACTAAACAGGGAATGGTTACAGTTAACTTTGAAAATTGCAGAGCTGAAGCAAATTTGGTTTGTCCTGTTACGAAATCTGAAATAGTAGGCTCAGAGTGGTAATGATACCTTAAAAAAACTGAATGAAAACATCCCACTAGACTAGTAGGATAGACTAGAGCGGGAAGCAGGCAAAATCTCAAAATGCTAAAAAGCTATTTAGGGCTATAGCAGGAAATACGGTGGCAGGGATGGACTTGGAAGCACAGGGAAGATGCCTAGCCAAGGATCAAGCATAGAAGGAAGGTGGAGGACAGGACAGGCAGAAGACATCTGTCAGACTCAGGCTGTGATGGGGACTCCCCAGTGGGTAGAAAGGTCTCCGCCACCTCCTCCTGCCCCACCTTGTCAGCCCCAGGACTTCCTAACCTCTGCGGGCAGTTCACCCTCAGGCCCAAGGGGCGATGTGCCCTTGCGAATGGCAGGGAGAAGGGAAAGTTCAGAGTCACCATTCTGGGTCCAGCTCAAGGATGGGGCACACTGAGGGCTGCAGTTGCCTGAAGGAACATGACTCTGTGAAGTCCACAGCCAGGTGGAACTATCTATAATTTCACACCTACTTGAAATGACAAAGAAGCACAATGGAAGCACTGTGAAAGATGTGGGGACTTTTTTTAACAAAACCTTACAAACAGTTTCAGCATAATGCCTGGAGTATTTTACAGTGACTCCACAGTTAATCCAGAGTATCTTTGATGAAGTTAATGTATTCATGCTGATGTAACTAATAGCAAAATTTGCTTCCCTGTGGACATGTCTCCCATCCATTCACCCTTCTTGCTACTGCTCCACCCCATCTCCTCTGAAATGATGGATTTTCATTAAATTGAAAACATCTCCTCTCCTCATGGTGTCATCACAAGCACCATAATGTGCATGTGTTGTATTGCCAAGCATTGCTTAGCAACGGGACCCTGTGTTCTGCCAACTTTCTTTTCACGCTGTCAATCTGAATTTAACTGAACTTGCTGTGTTGTGTTTCAGAGGACTGACTACATGTCAGTAATGTGACTGATGAATGCTTCAAATATACAAACAAAAACTGGCGCTGACCCCCTGTATTTATTAGAGTGTGTGAATTTCAAGAAGTCACTTTACATTCATGTTATTCAAAGACAAATTATTTACAATCATGATAATTAATCTTGATAAATCCTCATAAAACACTAACCCATTGGAAAGTATAATTAGACTCAGTTTTGAAAGTACATTCAACAGGACTCTATGGCCCAACCCTCTATGGCATCTACTAGTCAAACACCACTGTTGTACTAAAAATCACCAGTCATTTATCACTGAGCCAAATAAAGTGTTGAAACTTCTGCAGGTTTGCATTTGCAAAATCACCTAATCACTGACAATATTATCCATTAAATAAGCTATGTGGACTTTGACTGAATGGCTCTGGAGAACCTAGTGATGGCTTCTCATGCCACCACGAGCAGAAGACTTTTCGTGGCAATGCTCAGAGCACTGTAAAATTGGATGGAGAGGCAGATATCCTGGTGGTTAGGACACCAGCTTTGCAAAATTGAGTCTACTGCTCATTGCTGCAGTCCGGTTGAACAGCTCCAGTTCTAGCTCACTACCTTTCAAGTTCAACACATTTGAGAAACCCAAGTTCCTCTTGGTTTAAAATCATATGGTTGGATCCTCTGCTAGTAAATTGACCTGATTCAACCTATTCTCAGCCAAATTTCATTATCTGGAGAGCTGAATATTTGATTGTGAAAGGTATTATCAGAGACATTGAATTACCATTTATATATTTCCATTTTTACACCACTTAGATTTTCCAGTTGATCCAATGGAGAATGCCTCTCAAATTCTTTTTGAGGAGGAAAAATGGAAACACAAGACATGTAAGTAAGACGGGTTTCATTGCAGTCTGGGGCACAAAAAAATTGCTTCTACCCTAATAAATTTCTGGATTTTTATTTCATAAGCTACCATTGAAAAAAGAGATAGCTGCCACAAAAGGAGAAGGGCATTCAGTACAAAGATAACTAGCAGTATACTCATATTTAGGTGTCTTCTGTCAATTCAGTCTGCTAAACGCTGAGGGTGTGTCATCTGAAATGCACTATGGGATGCAAAACACCCCTATGGGGCTGCAAGTACGACAAAAGACCCAGATGAGTCTTGTGCCTTTCTGAAGAGGCCACTGGAACCCAGACAGGATTGCAGAAAGCAGATGTTTAGGCTAAAATGAAGGATCCCTAGATAGCTACAGTGAGGACATCGACATTAGACCTACACAATTAAGATTCAGCACTATATTCAGACTCTTGTGTTTGTCTATACACATTTACCTATACATGGTTATCTATATGCAATCCAAAACCTTTCTATAGTACAAAAGGAACATCTAGAGTGAGGCTTAATTGCCCAAAGGTAGGTGTCTATGGTTATCTTAGTATGCCACTTTTGAAGGGTGTGAATCTTGCTCATATCCTGTATCATCCAGCTCCGTGCAAATGTCTTGGATATCCTTAGATGTCACAAATGGCACTATGTACCTGTGTTTTGGCAGATGAATCCTACCTTCTGTATCTCAGATGTATTAGCCCATAATGTTTGCCTGCCTGAAGGCTTTTCTGTCAGTCAGCAAGTATACCCTTTTAGAAACACATCTGTGTGAGGTAACAGCTTTTTGTGCCACTCCTGTGCCTCCTTAGAAAGTGAAAAAGAAAACAGTGTTGATGTTTTGCTAGGCTTTGGAAAGGTTGGGCCAAAGGTTTGGGTAAATCATGAATGGGAATGGTTCTGACATGTTTTGGAAAACCCTTGTGCTGCTGTTCATTTCATGTAGTGGAGGCTCCTCAGAGACAATTATTAAACTATCTAATTCACCATCTACTGTAACACTGATATTACTGAGAGCTCCAGAGGACACAGTTCTAGAAACCCCATATTGCTGCTGGTGCTGCTTCCAAAACCAGATCAATCTGAAAGTATTAATACAGAAATCTTTCAAAGAATCATGAGCTTGATGGGAAGATTTTGAGCATATAAGGAGGTTGTTCTTGCCAGGTAGAGAATTTCTCCCAAAATATGTTCTCAGAGCCTGTATTACCTAAGATTAAAATACAGATGATCACTGCCACATACCAAGCTAATTTTTTCTTTCATGGGAACATAGAATAGAATCATAGAATCATAAAATGCTTTGGGTTGGAAGGGACCTTTAAAGGTCATCTAGTCCAACCCCTCTGCAGTGAGCAGGGACATCTTTAACTAGATCAGGTTGCTCAGACCCCCATCCAACCTAACCTTGAATGTTTCTAGGGATGGGGCCTCCACTACCTCTCTGGGCAACCCGTTCCAGTGCTTCACCACCCTCATTGTAAAAAATTTCTTCCTTATATCCAGTCTAAATCTACCTTCCTTTTTAGTTTAAAACCATTACCCCTTGTCCTGTCACAACAGGCCTTGCTAAAAAGATTGTCCTCATCTTTCCTATAGGCCCCCTTTAAGTACTGAAAGGCCACAATAAGGTCTTCCCGCAGCCTTCTCTTCTCCAGGCTGAACAACCCCAACTCTCTCAGCCTGTCCTCATAGGAGAGGTGCTCCAGCCCTCGGATCATTTTTGTGGCCCTCTTCTGGACCCACTCCAACAGCTCCATGTCCTTCTTGTGCTGAGGGCTCCAGAGCTGGACGCAGTACTCCAGGTGGGGTCTCACCAGAGCCGAGTAGAGGGGCAGAATCACCTCCCTCGACCTGCTGGCCACGCTTCTTTTGATGCAGCCCAGGATACGGTTGGCCTTCTGGGCTGCAAGCGCACACTGTTGGCTCATGTCCAGCTTTTCATCCACCAGTACCCCCAAGTCCTTCTCCGCAGGGCTGCTCTCAATCCCCTCATCTCCCAGCCTGTATTGATATCGGGGGTTGCCCCGACCCAGGTGCAGGACCTTGCACTTGGCCTTGTTGAACCTCATGAGGTTTGCACAGGCCCACCTCTCCAGCCTGTCCAGGTCCCTTTGGATGACATCCCATCCCTCAGGCGTGTCAACTGCACCGCTCAGCTTGGTGTCATCTGCAAACTTGCTGAGGGTGCACTAGACCTCACTGTCTATGTCACTGATGAAAATATTAAACAGCACTGGTCCCAGTACGGACCCCTGAGGAACACCACTTGTCACTGATCTCCATTTGGACACCGAGCCGTTGACCACTACCCTCTGGATGCGACCATCCAACCAGTTCCTTATCCACCGAACAGTCCACCCATCAAATCCATATCTCTCCAATTTAGAGAGAAGGATGTTGTGGGGGACCGTGTCGAAGGCTTTTTGGAAGTCCAGATAGATGACATCCATTGCTTTTCCCTTGTCCACTGATGCAGTTACTCCATCATAGAAAGCCACGAGGTTAGCCAGGCAGGACTTGCCCTTGGTGAAGCCATGCTGGCTGTCTTGAATCACCTCCCTGTCCTCCATTGCTTCTAGGAGGATCTGTTCCATGATCTTCATATCTAGACAGAGAAAAAGAATATAGATATAGGACTTCTGAGAAAGAATGGCTAGAAACTGTCTACTAGGCCTATTCTTAACCTATCCCTCCCAATAACTGCATAGCTACTTAGAGGTTGGATAAATTGTTGGGGCAGGCAGGAACCAGTCTGCAAGCTATAGTATAAACTATGAAAATTAAGATGGAGCTTTGGTAAATTCACTAGTATGCTAAAATGTTCCTATATCACCCATTGTTTCAAAATGTGGTGATTTGTTATTTCAATAAGTAGATCTTTGTCCTCCAACATCCCTTGCTCACTCTTACCTTCCTGGAGCTTCTTCTGCAAATTTTACTACTGATAGGACTTTCCCCTTTCCCAGTTATCTTACATGTTTCCGGGAGTAATATTTTTGTGGGTTTTATTTCACTGGAACAAGTCACTGTGCTCTCAAGTGTAATAATGATAATGATAATTGTGTAACTGAAGAAAGTCTATCTGTACATGGAACGTATGAGTTGCAATACTTATGTGCTGAGGGTACAGGGTGTTCAGAGGCAGAAACGATGATCTCATTGAATTTCTGAGTTCTTGTCCAGCCTCACAGCTTTCTGGGAATCCAGTGTGATATAAACTCATACCTGTATCTCTTCAAATACCTATATTCGACTCTAAACTTATGTAACTTTGCACAAGCCAACCAGTGGTAAGGTAGGAATTGTTTCCTCTTCTGTAAGAAACAGTTGCTTAGAATGTTTGCTGGGGTTTTTTTTAATCCTTAGCTGCAAAACTTTGGACTATATACACTGAATGTGCATTAGATTTCCACCTGAGAGCAACTTGAGTTCAAAACTTACTTTTAGCTCCTCCTATGCTGCCACCTCACTCTGGTTGTGCTCACACTTCTAATCTTGTAGGTTTTTAGTAGAAAAATTCTCTAGGCACCTGAATGCCTTAAATTGCTTAATGTATGTAGCTAGGCATCTAGGTCTCTTGGCACTTTAAGCAACAGAGAATACCTATTTCATACAAAGAGTGTAGGATATGTTCTATGAAGCATCCAGCATTCACAATGCCTGTAGGTATATGCTTATTTCTGAGATGACTACCACTCTTTCCAGATTGATTGCAATTGTCCAATTCATTCAGAATTCATTAGGTAGTGACTGACAGGTAGTGTGAACACATAAACTCTATTCCCTTAGGAAACCAGATTAGATATTTAATAATTCTAGATGTGAACCTGAACAAAACCCCAATATCTTGGGGTTGAACATTTCTGGAACTTGGTAAAATTTGGATCTGCATGTGAGGTTCACAGCCAGCTCACAGCTTTATAACAAGCTGAACGAAAACTCAGAGTTCAAATATTTCCTAATTTGGGGAACATTTGTGCTTATGCCAAATGTGTGACTCAGAGCATTTCTAGTTAATTCTGGGAGTGGACAATGTTATAATTTCTTCATGTGGTCATGTGATGTCCAGATAGGAGCACAGAGACTCTGTTTTCCTGTAATTGATACATACAGAAATACTTTAAGCCCAAAAGTAATATAAATGGAATCTAAAGAATAGATAAAGTTAGATCAATATTCTTAAATGTTGCTTACTAGTGCTGACCTAAGCATATGCCACTAGGATAACAAACCACTTGCTAATCCATCAAAAGCTGAATTAAAGAAACATTTCGATTGTATGGCAAAGACTCAAAAAATTAAGAAACAAGAAAAAACAGCTAGTCTGTGAAACTTTCACCCTTTCCTCTGGTACAAATGTATCACACAGCAAAGAGTGTCTTTATTTCAACACATGATACAACACCCTTACATGCATACATGCAAACACCCCTTGTTCACTCTAGTAGCTTCCTATTAACTCTTATTTAAAGTGACAGCCCAAAACACACCTACACTGCAGCCCCTGCAGTGACTGAAGCACTATCTCAGCTAGCTCCAATAAACTGGCTTGCGTACCTATATCCATCTTCTTGCAGCACCATTGAGCTTTGAACAAGCTAATTTACTCCATTTTTCAACAACAAAGACAGAAGCTTAGGCTCCAGAAGTGAGACTGACTGGAATTTAAAACCACTGTCAAGACCTTGGGAGTCCAGGCTGGAGGCAGGGGCTGCAGTGCTACAATTTTGTTCACCTCCCTTGAGGGCACAGACTCAGCAGATGTCTTGGAGCAGGCCTGCTACAACCGTACGCACATCAGACCTTCTCCCTGCGTGGCCCTGGCAGATACTTTCTCTTGCACTTTCTGCCTGATCCCACAGTTACCAAGGTACCCATTTTTCCTGTCACTCTGCTGCCTCATCAGGTCCGTTCTGAGAGAAGAGAGAGCCTTGAGCTTAAGTTTTGAAAGAAACTCTATGGATGGGGTCCTCTGATCTCAGGTATGCAGGTAAAGAACATTGGAGAGGCAAGATTTAAAAATCATTTCTAACCTACTGGGAGGTGCTTACAGAGCTTTCTAAGCATAGGCTGCCCTTAGCCCCTCGGTTCTCCACAAATTCTCCCTGAAATATTCTCCAGGCCTTAGACAACGCTTCTTTTATGCCAAAACTTGAAGGTCTTTAAACCTTTATTGGATCTTTCCCTAAAATTCTTTTTCTAGCCTGAAAAGCTATTGACTTAATAAGAATCTTTTTGGACCCTTGATGCATCCATTTGTGTGACAAATTAGAGTGAATCATTTTGCTTTTAAAGCACAAGCTAATTGGTACAGGAGGTCTCCTTTACTCTCCTGACTGCATTAGCTGAGTCTGTAGGATAGTAGTGACAGGAGCTAGATAGACAATTTTTGTTCGGGGGAATGGCTATATTTGAATAGGAAAAAACTAAATATTTTCTGTGTAAAAACACGATTCATATTTTATGCTGTTCATCTTCCCATAAATGGCATTCAGATATATGCATATAATAGCTTACTGGCAAGCCAAGAGCATCAACCATCCCTAAACAGATGAACACTGGGTGAACTTAACAAACAGCTCAAACAGTCATCGTACACACCCTTGACTGTGTCAGCTTATAAAGAAAAACCACATAATGCGATCATATAAGAACATTTTGACTTGACTGAGTTTATACAATCCATGGGAGAGGCATTGCTTAAACTTTTCTTTTTCACGCATAAATATTTTACTAAGTGTTTAAAAATGAGGGTGTGGGGGATAAAAAAATACTACTACTTGAGAACATCCATATAAGCTGATTTGGTGTTCACAGACTTTGCCTCACAGCTATAATAAAGCACAAATTTACCTGAAACACGGAAGAGAGCCAACCTTTTAAGGGAATACATAGTTAAGTAATTGGTTTTGGCTGTAAATGGACTCAGAGGACTGGAATAACTCCTTTTGTAACTCTTACAGAAGTTAGTAACATTGCAAACCTTTCTCGAGTGATTAGACTGCTTCAGCAATTTATATCTTGTTCATGTGATAAATTTTTCTGAGTCCTACTTTATCTGATCCTAAACTCTGTCACTGGTTGTCCTGACAGCTAAAGGATTTATGTATTTTCCATGCCTTTTCATATTAACATGCTTTTTAACTTCTGATGGAAGTGTAGTGTTCACTTTAAGTGGCAACCTGTTCAAAGCACTATTTTTTTTTTAATTTCTACTCTGAAATGCCCAAACCTGCGTGTGCAACCATAGGCACCTAGCAGAAACCCCTGATTCAGAGCACAGTTCTCTCTCATCGTGCATCAGAAAGGGGCACCTATCTCGGATGAGACAGACTATAAAAGTCTACTGACTTAATCAGAAGAAATATGGCCTTATTATGCAACTGGCTCTTTCTGTTTTCTTTCTTGTGGACAAGAGGTGCATTTTTTGTTAGTGCAAGGCCAACTGAAGTTGTACCAAAATGTAGAAAATAAAATGTACAAATCTTTCCTACTGGAGATTTCAAAATAAAAATAGGATATAAGATTTCAGCAAGCACTTGTAGTATCCCTATGGATAGCATCACATGGATGCTGTTCTGTAGCTTTTTATAGCATGAAGTGTAGGAGTTACGGAATATGTATGCTTTTAGTAGCCTGTTCCCAGGAAGAAGCACTGTACAATAGAGCTTGGAATTAACCAGAATAAAATTGCTCCAAGAAGTCATGCTTTAAAAAATAATTGTGTCATTACTCTCTCCAAAATGCTTATGCATTGACTCATAGTATAAATACAATAGCTACATGCACACGTAAGTGTAGCATAAAAAACAAGGGTGCAAGTTTACCATTTTACCAACTGATCTCTTTTGCACTGCTGTAATAAAGTAGACCTCACAGAAATGTGAATATTTTCAGTTAATAATTCTGAAAAAAAATGAGCTGCTTTTTCTTTTTCTTTGAAAGCAAGAGGGATTTTACCTAACGTAACAAAATGTAAAGGAAGCTTTTGATATACATGAGGACCATTCTAGTGCTGAGCTGTTGAGACTGTTCCATACACAATTAAGTGAATTAAAGGTATCTGAAGTTCTTGAAATCAATATAGCAAAAGAAACACCCTATTTTTAAAATATTTTTAAAGATGTAATAGCCATAGTAGTTTGTGCTAAATCCACTAAATCAGCCCCACCTTTTCATTGCTTTCTCCCAGTCTCATCTTTTAAATGCTTGTCTCTTTTTGTGTGAGCTTGGATCATTTCTCTTTAAGGCAGTGACCAGTGGTTATTTCTGACCTCACTGACATTGGGATAGCTCAGTTTTCTCCAGCAAGTTACTTTTGATTCACAGAGCTTTGAGCTCAGCCTTTTATATATTCTAGGAAGCACTCACAAAACTGCACTGACTGACTGAATGTTTTTATAACCACATTTGTATTTTTAAGGTAAGGGGTTTTTTAACCTGTGCTCTCCTATACTAAACTCCAGTACAGATCACATGTTTAGGACCATTTTATAGTCCTCTGATCAGTGACCAGATTGCTATTGGCACACATCAACACTGTCTGAAAAGGATCTGGTAGCAGATGCTCCAACACCGTTTCTGAATTCTGCTCATGGGCAGGAGCTCAGCATCACTCTGAGCACCTATCACACCCCAGCCGATAACAAACCCTCCATAAATATGGAGGTGGAAGAAGGAGCAAGAGTCCTGCTTGAGAAAGAGGGCTTTCTTCTCCAGATAAGCAGCACCAGCAATGCTGAATGGCAAAATTAACTCAGAGGGGATAAAGCACCGGATGATTGTGTGACCGGAAGAAGAGTCAGGAGTGCTGCGTCAGCTTCTGTAGGCAGGTGTCGTAGGTGTCGTTACAGAGAGAGAAGTGAGGTCAGAGACGGCTGTGTCATAGCAGAGGATGAGTAAGGTGAGTAGGGGAGGAGCTCCCTGCTGCAGATGGCTCAGCAGGGAATGAGGACAGCAAGTTTTGACGGTTCTGTGGGGTGTTGCATCTTCTGCAAAAGAAAAAGCCTAGCAACTCCTCGCAGAAGTCTATAGGAAATGAATGGAGGGAGGTGTATTTGGCGCGTGGGAGGTTATGTGATGAGCTGTGGGGGAACAAGGAGAAAGGAGTCTGAGGCAGGCAACGTGAGTCACAGCACCCACCATGAAGAACGTGAAAAGACAGTAAGCAAGCCTAAGACTACACATGAATATTCACAGGGAGGAGGTGGGAGAAAGAAGCTGAATGACTAAACTACAAGTGTTTAAGATTTGCCAAATACAGTGTTCCGTGCCTCAGCCTGAGGATTTTATTTTTTGTTGTGAGTTTCAACACCCAATATCTTAATCTGCCAGCAACTTGCACAGCTGCATGATATTCACATAGGGCTGTCTAGAGCATGCCCATGGAAGCATTTCCCCATTTTATTCAATGCACGGATCCTTTTGAGTGTTCTCCGGCATTATTCCCATCTGGTGTGTCTGGAAACAGGCTCGCTTACAGCAGAGGTGCAGCGGTTGGATGGCAAAGTGATCACGTGAGAAAATGCATCTCTTTTTGTAAATTGGTGAGTGGGCTGTGCCTACCGGGTATGTCCTCACTCACCCAGCAAGAGGCCCTTAGTGGGCCGAACAGCTTAGAGGATCAAAAGTGGGTTTTAAAGTTTTGGGAGCTTTTACCTTCCTGGTTGCTTATTCATCATCTCGACCAGATGGATAGAAGGTGAAAGCTGTTACAATCTGAATGTTACTGTTTAAGAGGGTTTTGTGAAATGAGCTGGGGCATTCAGCCAAGCTCCAAATGAAAATGTGTCAGCAGTGCAATTGACACCTGAGCTGTTAATCTTAGTTGCCAGTGACTGCAGTGGATTTTGCTTCATGGTGTTCTTTTTGCTGTAAAAAAAATTGCTGCAGCTCAAAAGGTCTTTCTACAGAAATCTACAGTTTTCACTAACTCTCAATTCTCTATTCAAAATCAGAACTTAAATAGCAAACATCTCTATAGGAATTGTATTTGTTGTAATATGTAGAACAGAAACTCAATGTACCACTTGTTTTTACCATCAGATAGAGAGAACCATGCCTCCATATCAGGTAACTTTACTGAAGTATGCAACCATTATTCTTAAATCACTTATTTAAAGCCTGGCACTCTAACCTTCAACAGAACTGGTGTAATGCTACAGTCCCAGCTGGAATGAGGAAGGAAGTTGGATGCTTTTTTTTGTACAGGGCTCACATGTACTCCACTTGAGTTTGCTATGTGAAATGCTACTTAGAATAGGAACATGTCACAAGTAATTTGACAGGTGCCATCCAGCACCAGAACTATGATGTAATGAAGAATCAGGCCAAATATTTCTGGACAGACCAATTTTGCACAATTATTTTGAAATCTTCAGAAAGACAAAGAAAGTGTTTGGAGCCAAAAATTGATAGGAGTGAATGCAAGAGATGTTAGAACACCTGATTCTGTTCATTAAACAGAAACACTTCCGTGGGATTATGTATTACATGTTCTATGTTGACATCATTTTGGCCATTTTTTAAGTATATTACCCTGGCCAGTCATAATTTAAGGATTATCTCAAAACTATAAGGTGTCTATATTTACTTCATCTTATTTGTTAAGACCATTCTCAATGGGTTAAACTTACAAACCTAGTCAATACATAAAAATCACACATTTGTAATAAATGTAATTAGTATACAATGGAAATGTTGTAATCAAGCCAGCCAGCAGTACATCACTCCTTTATTGATAACTTGCTATTAATAACTCTGGTAACAACTCCAGCTGACACAGAGATTGAGGTTTTCATAATGTTAATCTATTTGCAGGAAGTTAGCAACATTTATCTCAAATATCTCAAATTGGATCGAGGCTGCAGAGCAGGTGGGCCACACACCTCAGTTCTCCTTTTCCTTCTGACTGTGCTTTGTGTCTCCTTCACTGCCTGCATACCAGGGCTTCCCTCACACGGAAGCCAGAGCGCTTGCGGAGACTGACATGCACTCAAACCTTACCCTGACAGAAATTTGGGATGCAGCCAAAGTGACCTCGGGGCTGGGACTCATTCCCAGGTCCCTCAGTACAGGCACGGTCCCTGTTAGATCTAACTTAGATTCTTTGGTTTCATCTTATTTTCCTCATTCTTCCACATGCTTTGCTGGTTCGTTAAGACATTTCCCCAGATTGTTTTCGGCATATTCATTGTCCCTTGTGGTAATCTGGTCTAACACTTTATTTGTTCAACAGTTCAGACTTGACTGCATGTTGCCATTTGATACAAGAGGGGATATAGGTGGGTTCTTTCTCCTCTGTGTGTGAGCCTAATAGCTGTTCTTTCATGTGAATGCCTCTGAGATTCACTCTGCTTTTTCAAGAGTAAATCACACTCTCTGCATAATGATCATAGCTGTCTATTTGGAGTATTTCAGCATGATTGCAAAATGTGCATGTTGTACATTGCTGAGTTCTCAGTCCTGCCGTTCAGTTCCTTACCCTTCTTTCTCTAACTCCAAGTGTCCCTCCCCTCCTGCAGCCATCCCATTTTTTCACCTTCACATTGCAGAAGTTTCGAAACCCTTATCAGAGAGGACATCTGTGAGCTGAGAATGTCTTACTCTGTACAGTGTACAAAATACGCTGTGGTTTGTTCACCAAGGGAATTAATTCAGAAAGTCAGTGTGAGCTTGCTACTAGGATGGATCTTAGAATAGTATTTTCTTTTCAGTAGGAATCTCATCAATGCATATTTCAGTAATATCTTAGCCAATCTGTTTATGTTTACCATAAATCTTAGTTAGGTTCTTTTTTATTATCGGTAAAACCTATGTCAATATGATTTTCACATTCTCCAAAAAATGTATTGCAGAAATATGCAAAGTAGAA
>VYZW01009930.1:2578-44809 GCA_013401315.1 Balaeniceps rex
ATGCACTACAGCAAGAAGGAAGTTTGCTTTCCTAATAACTGGAAGCACACTCAAATGAGAGCAAAAGGAAAATACTGCTATTTTATTGGAATCAGCTCATCTGAAAGATTTATCAGAACCAGATTCCATTCTGGGGGTCAGAGTAAAAAGTCCTACCTTCCCCCCTCCCTAAAAAAAAAAAAAGAGGAAGGAGAAAACACAGACAATCTTACTTGAAATAAAACAAAGATGTTTGTAGGTCATTACACCTACATTAACTCCTATGAAATCATCAGGTAGAATACATTAAACTTTCACATAAAATCTTGCTTCTAAGGAGGCAGAGGAAAGCAGTAACAGATGTCTAAGAAGACTTGTAAGGAAGCCTTTGCAGCAGTTGTCATGCTACTAATCAGTCGGAGGACTTTATTATTATTCTGTGTTAATGCTCAGAAATGGTCTTGTGTTAGCCTTGTACAGAAAGAGAATTATGAGTCAAGCAAAGAAACTCTGAAAAAGACTTTGTGAAAGTCCAGCAAGGGAAGATAACTTTTTTATATGTGTTCATACACAAGAGGATTTCTTTTTTCAGCTAAAGGATAGAGAGGGCGTCCTCAGAGTTTTAGCCCAAAGAAATTGTCCAGGCTTTAAGAAGTGTCCTTTTAAAGCTGCCTTATTAATGATAGCAGCCTGCAGATAATGCACATCAATGACTTCAACTTAGACAGTTGGGATTTGAATGTTCCACTGCTGCATGTCCTTTTCAAGCAAACCATTCAGATAATAAATCTTTCTTTTCTTCTCTTTTTCTTTTTTATTTTTTTTGGATTTGGGAAGTGCTATCAAACTGAGACCTCTTAATTTAAAAGGATTCCTCTTTTCTTTTTCTTTCTAAACCTTGTTAAGGAGTATAAGAATAACACAATGTGAAACTGATTTCCCCTAAAAGATAGAACAGCAACGTAATGAAAATGAAGCGGTGGTGTTGCAGATTGTAATCCTTCCAAAGAATAAAAAAGCCAGAGTTGAAAGTGAAGCACTGGCATATGCTGCCTGAGATGAAAGCTACTGTTATAGGTATTGGTATTTTGACCTGATGGAAGATGTAAGGAGAATGACAAGGTTACATGACCTTACATTAGCTTTTAAATCACTGCTTTCTTGACGGAGCGTTTTGTTTTCAGCATCTGTCTACCAATTATATTATCTAATGAAATACCCCCCTGCAAACCAGTGGTCTCTCTTCTTTCTCCCTTTCTACTTTTAAAAAAGAAATCAGAAGAAAGGCCTCATCTTAACTTCAAGTATGTTTTAGACAGATTAAAAGTAAGTTGATTTGAAATGCCTGTAAATAATCCTCCACCATTCAGTCACTGGTTTTACATTTCTCCGTAATTATCATTCAATAAGCTTTTTAAGCACTTTTAATGCATAGGTTTTTTTCTTCCTTTACTACTTTATGCCACAGTTAAAAACGACATTTCTGTAAGGAAACCTAAGCCACTATTCTTTGCCTTTAGGGACCTGTTCAAGAAGACTTATGAATTGTTCAGGTATTGTAAGGGCCAGCCAATGCAGATTTTCACCGTGCTTCCCTGCCCTGCAACATTCCCACTGCTTCAAAGTAAATAGCTGTGTCCTGCCAGCCACTGCTTGATCAATGCCTTTATGGTGACACAATAAGCTCCATGAAAACAGCAAGAGAAGAGATGAAGGTGATTAAAGTTGATGCAAAAACTGTCTGCGACGGGAAAGACGTGAGGGGATAAAACCAAACGCATACCTCAGGATCCCATAGATGGGTATTTGTGACTGGCCTGACACCTCAAGTGGTACATACTCTGCTTTATCCCCACCCTTAAACAACATCCTTATTACCTTATAAGTAGTTACTTCCCGATGTATGACCCAGTCTCTCTGTAAAAGGAAGGAGTCCATGCAGCTCATTTTTCTAAGGCACTTAAGGGTCATTACGCTAGCCACTGCAGCAAATGTTTTATTCATTTTGCCACAGCCCAGTTTCTCTGCTAAGACTTTTGTAGCAAAATGCTACACAGATCAGCAGAGAGGTGATTGATTAAGCAAGAAGGAGCAGAATTTGGCATCCTGATAAAATTTTCTCGGAGTCTGCTCAGTTAACATCAATCAGTTTTATTTAGGTAGCAACACCTGAATACTAACTAGGTGATTTCATCCATCGCAGAAAAATGGATGACGATACCTTTAGGTTAATATTACTTGAACATTTCGTTCTTGAATAATTTATACCTGTTAGTGAACATCTGTCTCCTCATGATTGTCTTCTTTGGTCTTGCTAAGGTGCTACCCGTGCTGCCTGAACTGAGACAGGAAGACATGGTCCTCTGGGAGTGAGTGCAAGCAGTAGCAAAGATGTGCTTTGGGTAAGCACAGTAAGTCTGTGCGCTGAGTGAAATGTGCTTAATTAACAAAAGCCCCCTCTAATCAGCAGAACTGCATCTACCCCGGGGTTGCAGGGCCAGAGCTGTGATGGTCAGAGAGTCACAACGCTGCAGCCCGGGGCTGCCCGACAGTGTCGGCAGCTGCTTTCCCACACAGAGACCCAGCACCAGGCTGCAGGTGTCCTCTGGCTGCTAAACCCAGGGCTACGTGGACCCAGGCTCTGGCCAACACAGCTGTAAAAATGTCCTTTACCCAGCTGGTTTTGTACCAACAGAAGTGCTTGTTCTTTTCTTCTACCGAGGAGCTTTTCCAAGCAGCACATCTACTTCCAGTGGGAAAGGCAGAGGCCTCTTCAGCTAACAGAAACATTGGCTAAACTGCTTCAGATACTTGTGAAACAGGAAAAAAGCTGGCTAATTTTTAAACTAAAGAATAACACTTTTCTGGACTGAAACAGATAGGTACATTGTTACAGAAGTTAGTGATCCTTTTTTCACTTTCTATTACAAAATATTTAACTGCACTCTAAATTAAACAGACCTACCTCATATTACTGAGGTTCATAAATGCTATCCACATAGCACAGAGCAAAAGTGTTCTGATTTTATTTTTAAATAAATAAAAAGAGTGATAATTCTACAGAAAATTTGTATAACAATGACAAAATATTAATTACCATGTAGTGATTATTTGTATAGAGTAACCGAGTGCCTTTTTTCAGGTCATCAAAATCCAGGGTTCATTTTGGTGCCTTTGTGTCTGTCTCATCAACAAGTATTCCAGTCAACCCACTGAGAAATGTTTTTGTCTCCAGAGTTTAGCTGGATTTTAACACCATTTACGTCCAGTGGACTGGAAAAAAACCATCTAATTCTTGGGAATTTGATTGAGGAGAATGTGATACAATTTGGATTGAATGTGTTCTGGGCCTCTTTAGGTGCACTTGAGCCAAACAGAATTGATTTGTATTGGACATATGTGTAAAATTATATAATGGGCTGACCTTTGTAACAGAAATACATGGCTTATTCTGAGGTGCAGATTTCCCAGTGATAATATATTTTTTAAAAGAAAATAGGGGGAAAAGGTAACCAGATCACATCAGTCAGAGTAGCTGAACTGAGCCAGGAATGTGTCAGCTTGAATTTCCTTCTTGTCAGGAACACCCTATATTATCAGCAAAGAGGAAAACTTATTACCATTACTTTTACATTTCTACATGATATAAAAGAGAGAGGAAGAAAAAATCCTTTATGATACACTCAGTTAAAAGTCTCCACTGGACCAGAAAGAGTTTTCTTCACCTCATGAAACACAAACACTTTTAAAGAGCTACATTCAAGCCTCTGTTACTCACATAGTCTTGCTCCAGGAAAATATTTGACAGCTGTTAAAAGGGAATACAGTTGTGTGCTGTAAAGACCTGTTCACAGGGCTTGTCCCGGTGACAGTGGATACCTGATACTCATTGGCCTGGTCTTGTAAACTCATACATATATCAGTCAGAAGTGCATGGAGAATTTGCCTCTGTAAAGCCTGTTCTTGCAGAACATACAGCTCATGCTATATGCTGCCGGGTGGGGAGGCCACCCATGGCCACCAACGTGCTGCGCAGTTGGTGCCACTGCGGGATCGAGGGACCCTGGGGGGCCTCTGGTTGGGCAGAGAAGTGGGCTGTGTGCTTTTGGGGCCATATTAGCAGGATGCTGTTTTACAGACTTTACCTTTGAGTTGCACCTACAGCAACTCATCACAGACATCTGAGATCCTGGGTGAATTCTGTGTGATTTTGAAAAAGACAAGATTTTCTAATTTAAATGATGAAATGACCATCAGATTTTAAAATGTCAGCAGCAGACAGGGACAGTAACTGTACGTGTAAAGGTTCCCACCTCACCCACAAGTCTCAAGTAACTATGAGGCAACTGGAGTTCTTTGATGTGGGGTTTCTCTGTTTATTTATGGGCAATTTTTTTACATCTCTTACACCCTTGATCCAGATGTGTGATGGACTTGTGTGCTGCAAAAACCTGTAACTCTACCACTTGCGTATACAACTGATATTCCAGCAGTGACTGAGGCAGTGCTTCCAGGTGAGATGTGGGGCTGCTTCTTTCTGCCACCCTGATGGATTATCTGCCTGCCTGCCTGCCACTAAGGCCAGTGTTCTCCCAGTCTCTTCTAGCGCACTTTAAAAAGCAGAAAAACACTGAGCAACTGAACTAAGGCTCTCTTTCTTGCTTTTTAAAATCCTCATACGTATTTCTTACAAACTATGTCTTGATCTGCTTTATAATAGGACATCAAAGGTATGGTAGACACACAAAGGAATGGTGAACCGAACTGTGTATGGCGAGAGTAAAGAAATAGACTCCTGATGGGAAACCATAGGATTATGTGTGTATATGTTCAGTACTCAAGGAGAGGAAATTATTTCATATGGGAGGACATAATTTACTAATTCCTCCTGTAGATTTTATTCCCAGTATTATCAGTATTTTTTGTCTGATAATATCCTCACATAATTTTTTAAAAATTTTTTTAATCAAAATACTATACAGTTGCAACAAAGAAGATGTAGAATAAGTTATGTAGGAAAATCAGAAGGCGGATTGTTTTAAGTGAGTATAGTGCTGATGGCCATATTATTACAATGAAAATTCACACATGCTGGGCATTTCACCCAGATTTAGTCCACAAAACATGCGAGGACTCTTCTTTCATCTTTTGAACTGACCCTGATAGAAAAGAAGCTCATGAATAGTTCACCACTGTATGACCTGTTGACAAGACAAACAGAAATCTATGCCCACTTTTGTCTAAAGTTTTAAATAATGATACTGAAGGAATTTTCTTATGTTTTTTCAGCTTACTATTCAGGAAAGTTTCTGTTTCTTTTTGAATTAGTGCCTGCTGCTCTGTTCGTAAAAGTCATAGTTTTTTGTTAGAAAGCATGAGCAATGTTGGAGAGAGAAAGTTTCTTTCAGATGCAGGTAAAAATGCTGTGACTACTTGTCACTATGCTATGCAACGATCTTGAAGCACAGACTTGGGCAAGGAGCATCAGACATCCACATGATGTAACAAGTGTTACACCTTACAGTGGGGTCTCTGTTATAGCTGACGTATGTCTAAAATAACTTGCAGCCAGGCAGATCCCTATTGACTTTACATCTGAGATGGATCAAGAGTGAACTTTATTGAACTTTATTTCACTCTTGTCCATCGTTAGCTTAAACTCACAAAAATTGACTCCAGATCTGCCTGTTTCAGACTATTGTGTAGGAGTGTTTTTTGCTGCCAGTTTCATACTCTGTAGTGTAAGTGTTCTCCTTTTCCTAGCTGTCCCAACAGAAATAGAAGCTGAGAGCTTAGCTAGGTCTTTAGTGCCTCTGGGCTAATTTTCTTCCTGAAGCTACTGAGGAATAGGAAAATGCCTACATGTCTTAAAAAAACCCAGACACTTCTCAGCCTAGCAAATATACAAAGACATATTAAAGAAATCTGTGATATGTTTCTATTGATAGCATGCTGACAACAAACCAAGCCTATAAATATCTGATTGTGAAGTTATAATGTTCCTGAACTCTTGAGAGGTATGTAATGATGGACCTTCACAAACAGGCATTATTCATTTATAACTACACTGTGATATTGAGGGTATCATTTTAACAGTGTGGCTTTCTGAAGCACATTTTACTAGATAATATAATCTATGTTGTTGATCCCACCTGAATGGCAAATGTGACTATCTCACACCAGCTACCCATGGTGACATGGTGGAACAGTCTGGCACAGGTAGGACAAAGAAAGTCCACAAATGCTCTTGTGCCTCACACCATGGCTCTTTGAGGGCCAGCTTTAATGAATGTGTAAGACTTTTTTGAAGTGCTCTTTATCCTAAAGTCTATTCTTTTCTTCTAAACATATTCATTTGCCTACACACACACACACACACAGATGTATGTATATATACATATGCACGTGCAAGCTATTTCTGTAGAGACAAATGGAATTTGGATCAAGACACAAATCATCTAAAACACCAAGTTCTCTTCTTAGTAGAAAAATGACCTTTTCACAAGTTAAATGTACCTCTTCAAATGACAGCTCATGGAATGAGAGGTAACAGACTTGAGAAACTTGCTGACAAATGCCATCCTTGTTTAATTTCAAGGATCTAGGGCAAAGGGCATGTTGGATATTATTAGGTCAGAAAAAAATTGACATGTCAGACAGGCAGGCATTTAAGCTCCACAAAGGACTTTTGGGGGAAAATAATTTAATTCCCACATTAGAGTTATATTCTGCAACTTTGACATGTAATAATTTCTTAAGCTATTTCCTTCGAGTTTCAGCATACTATGCATAGGTTCTGAATGCAGTAGAATCCTCTTAACTGGAGCAGCTTGGAGATCAGCCTATCATCCTGATTGAGAAAAGACACTTCTAACTACAAGTCTGAAAAAATTGCTCTCTGAATTTTTGCCTGGCAGAATTGATTATTTTTCTTCCATGCTTAAGAGTCCAGGACACTTATTGACATAATAGCACAGCAGAGTCTTCAAAGTCAGATGAAACGCTGCATTCTGTGTAATAAAGATTTTTTTAAGTTAGGAATTTCTATAAAGAGGGACACAAATTTAGAATTTTACACTTAATTGATTTATTTAATCTGACCCAAACTGAATTTTCAAAAATAAAAATATGTATATAGTCCCTTTATTTTTAGGCTAACCATAAAGACAGTTAGAATGCTTTCACATGTCAGTATCTGTTTAAAATTTTTGAGAAAAATGAATGTCTAACTGCAAAGCAGTTTCTACCTTTTCAAGTGGCTCTATGCAACAGTAATGTAATAATGTCACATAACAATCATGCTATTACATAGCACTGAAGGGTTTTTTGCAGTCATTTGGTGGGTTGCAGAATAGAGGGTTTGTTCATTACCTTGTTAGGCAGTATCTATTTCTATCTACCATTATGAAACTGAAATGATTTCCCAGGAACACACTGTTAGTCATTAGCAATAATATTGGGCTATGTTGCAATTAAAGTAAAATAAAATGTACTGTGAATATAGCTAAACAAAATATAAGAAGTACAAAATATAGCTATATCAAAACCACATCTTCCATTTCAGAAATAATGACCTTCATAATGTAAACTTCTGGAATGATATAAGAGGCAAAGAAAGTAAAAAGGTAAAGGGACATAAAACTGTATCTTTCAACAAACAATACTTGCTCACTTTGGTTACGGGGATAATTTGGCCAAACAATTGGGCAAGTCAGGCTTAATGTTATGTTTCCAGACAGCACTCGGCTTATGTAAGCTCTTTAAACCACAACCAGAGCTTCATGTCAAATACACAAGTGCCTAAGATGAAAATATAACTAACAGTTGTCTGAAGGCTAATGTCATGTCTTGTTGTCTTCCATCTGTCCATCAAAACACAACATTTACCACACTTTGTTCAAAGTGGAAAAAATTTTGTTTTCCCTACTCATAATTTAGACTCATTCCTAGAGGTATGTACATGGAGAATAAAAATCACACAGGTAAGTACACACTAGTGTACTGCATAGGTATTGTTTATCATAGTAAAACTCTGTGTGTGGTCAGCTTTCAACTCTTTGTGATTATGGGATGATAAATATTTGGTACAGAATGATTGTCTACCTGTAGGAAAGCTGCTGTCACTTTTTCAGTAGCTAAATGAGAATGATACCTTTTAAGACACCATTATTAACTTATATTAAGAACAGCCTGACTGAAGATATTGCTGTGCATCTTCTTCCAGAAAAATGATCACATTCAGTCAATCTGGACAGTTTGAGGTAAATTCAGCCTAAACTGAATCTTATCCTGTTGTAAACAAGAGTGTTTAAAAGCTTTTTGAAAATAGTATCTTCATTATCTCCGATGGCAGTTGATACACACTTACAAACAAGAATTTCCTGCTCTTGAAAGTGAAGGTCGCCTTTAGGTTGGAAAGTCCTGACTGATGCTGAAGTCGGCAGAAGGATGGCAGCTGCCCTTTGTGGCAGTGACCTGGCATACAGCTATGGGATCACCAAAGTGTCCCTTCTGCTTGCATATGTGGCCTCAAATTTTGGTTTGTTCCTCTGCAGCTGAGTTGAAGGAGATGGTCTTGGACTGAGAAGGAAGGTCCATAACATCTGCTTGTCATTCGTTGGACCTAGCACATGTATCCATCCATCAAAGAGGCTGTGCAGTTGTCACAGTCATGACAGCTCAAGCCTTTATAACTATTCAGAGTAGCTCTTGACACTTGCTATGGTCTGAGGCATGGGATTGCTCCTACAAAGCGACTGTATATATGATCTGCAGCCGGATTATATCACGCATGTGGTTTTGAGCCCCAGCCCCAGTTACTTCTCTGGACTATTCTGGTTTGTGTTTTTGAATTACACTTTGGCTGACTGCAGAACAGGTATACAATGATACAACTGCCTGAATATCAGAGGAGATCAGTCTGAATGTTATGATTTTGGGGTGGTTGAGTGTGGGAGAAATTTTTGGCTTTAATTCAAATGTTATGTTATTTTAAAATATATTATTACACTAAGCAAAAGAAAGAATGGAGAAAGTGTAGATCTGTTACATACCACAAGTAAGAATATTTAATATATACAGAACTGTTTGCTGTATAAAAATATAAATGTGCATTATAAAAAAAGAATCTGTTGCTTAGCAGTTTATAATGATTTTCTGAACTTGCAACATTCACCCAGAGGAGCAGAGAACTTTTCATTTTGTGGTCAGCGGCAAGTCACGGCCATTATGTTCTCCTCCAAGGAACACTTGGTACCACTTATTTGACTGCCACGTGAAATGCATGAATGAAAATACTTTGAAAATTTAAAGTCTCTGTTCTTGTTATCAGTTTTCTCTCTGGTTCTTTGGACTCTTCAGTTCTTCAGATAAGCCTTCTCCAAGCTCTGCGTGGATGCTTCCACCCCTGGGGAGACCGAAGTAAGTCCTGAACTGTGAGGGTTTACATTTCTTCTAAAGCTCTTATTTTTAGTACTTACTTTCTCAACTCGGCATGTTTTAATATCTATATAAATATCTAATCTGCTTCTGGGTCCTGCTGAAGTCTTTGCTCCAGTGATATGTTGTAGCAGTGGGTCCCAGGGATGGGCTGTACACTGGGGAAGGAACTTTAGTGATTAGAGGGCTGTATTGGGAGCTGAAAACCAAGGCTGGCTTTGATCTCTATCTTTGCCAAAGGCTGTATAAGTTGGGTCAAGTCTTTTAAAGTTATTTATAAAAAGGTGTTTAGGACGCTTAAGAATTTTGTTAGACGTGCCTGACTGTCACTGTGAGTAAGGGGCCTAATTTTTTGTACACGACTCTATCTTTAGACTCCTGGGGATCTCCATTATAAAGCTCTCTTTACCTCTGCGTGATTCCAGCTGAACTGGTTACATCTCACTGTTGTGGAAGCTTGTTCTCCCGCACAGTGCAGCCAGCATAGCAGCTTAGTCCTGGCAGGAAGAGTACACCTCCTGGCATGGCACTGCGCCTGGACTCACTGGCCCAAATACGTCCCCAAAGTGTACTGCACTGTAGAGCCACCTGTGGGGCTGTGGGATACCACAAGTCCCCAGCTGCCCGAGGAGGACGGTTCACTGAGCAAAGACCAAACCAGCCCAGCCTCCAACATCACTGTATCTCTTGGAGAGATGTTCTCCACACCTGCCTCCCATCCTTGCTGAAGCTGCCCTTCCCCAGCTCCCGTGGTGCCTGGGCTGCCTCTGCGTGGCCACTCCTCTGCACTGGTTGCAGGAGCCTGGCAAGGACCTTCCCTGGACTGCTTGAAAACCTGTTTTACTTTGCCAGTGCTGAATGTGGCACCTGCAAGCAACACTGTGTTTCTTCAGAGAGAAATTGTTCAGATTTCCTCCTCTTCCAAAAGGCAATTAGGTGACACTGAAGATATTTCGTATTCAAAACTTATTAATGAAGTCATTAGCTACAGAGCTATAGTAAATAAATATGTAAGTAAAATCCCTGACAGTACTTGGCATAATTTATTTATTTCTCTTTTAAAACTCAGCTGTTAACACACCACTTCTTTTAATAGCTTCCATGCTGACATCCTGTATGCCATTCTTTGGCTCCCTGCCACTTTTTACAGGTCTGTTCTTCCAAAACAGGGAAAAAATGTTAATGGTGGAAAGCCTGAAATATCCTTAATAGTACCCCAAGAGTAATAATAACATTAATCTGGTGCTGAGGACTAGTAACGTACTCTGCTTCCATGGTTATGACATAGTGCAATTCATCTGAGACAATTAGTGAAGATTCTTGTTGAATAGTAGGAAATTTTTACTTTTATTTTTTGCCTTTAAAGAGAGAGATGTAGCCTTACACCTGTGATAAGGGATACATGGGAAAAGATGAGAACTATTCAGTATTAAGTTAAGCAGTGGCCCCAGCATATTAACAATGTCAGTGGTAGTGTGTCTGTTGCTGAAACATTCTGGTCCTTTGTACCTCAAGAAATACCACAAATTGACTGAGATGAGACTGTCTGTATTAGCACATAGAAAGGTGACAAGTAGAAATACACAGCACAGGATAGCCCTAACACTTTGAAATAAAATTTAAAAATGCTGCACGGGTACTGTACCAATTGGTCTCTCTTGTTGTTATCCTCAAACAAGCATTTGCTTCCTTATCCATGATTTTTACTCCTTCCAATAGCTTATTAAGAACAGTGTGGTTAGAGTAGTTTTTGCTAAGTATCATCTCTTTTACAGTCTCTCCATTAAGCAGGATACTTGGGGAAACAAAACAAGTAGTAAAACCTTTGCCCCTCTCCCCAAATAAAAAATGATATCAGTTTGGGTTGGGGGAAGGGGGAGAGGGGTGGCCATGGTAGACCTGCAGTCTGATGTTACCTTGGGCTCTTTTGGGTTTGTTCTGCTTACATATGCACCATGCTGAATATCGCCAGATATGCCTGGTTAACATACATGATTGATCTGAATCTTTTTAATCCTTCAAAATACCTTGAAGACTTTCTTATATTTAAAATGTCCTAGCTCATCTTGGGATACCAACTTTGTTCATTACTAATGCTAATCCAGGCTGACTCTTTAGATAATCCTTTCTGTTTCAGTGGACCATGAGAGCATGGTATACTGAAAGTGAGCATAAACTCGCAAAAGAATCTGATGTACTACAGTTGTTCATACAGATGTCTATCTGATCCCAGCTTCAGGTATGTAGGTTATTCTGAGTATAACCTAGACCTTTAGAGTGTCTGTTTTCTGAGCAGACAGCTGCCTTTTTTGGCTGATAATTTACAAAATTTATATCCTCAAAGGATACATTTATATTACTTACCATAATCTGGAGGGTGCTTTACTCAACAGACTGGCTAGATTAAACTCACATATTTGTTCATATTTGTAAAGCTACTTCTGCAATGCTACTACATCAGTCACTCTGATTAAATATTTCTGCTTATATAAATAATGTGTTGGTAACACAAATTCTGTTAGAATCCAAATCGAGCCATGTGTGCTATTGGGCAGTAGCATTGCGGAAGGCAAGTTCCAAAATAGCTTTAGATTTTCCAGCTTGAATTGGTGATAGCAAATCAGAATACAACAGGGCAAGGATGCTGCTGGTGTTTGCTTAGTGTCCTGGTTTCAGCTGGGAGAGAGTTAATTTTCTTCCTAGTAGCTAGCATAGTGCTGTGTTTTGGATTTAGTGTAAGAAGAATGCTGATAACACACTGATGTTTTGGTTGTTGCTAAGTAGAGCTTATACCAGTCAAGGACTTTCTTTTTCAGCTTCCCATGCTCTGCCAGGTGCACAGGGAACTGGGAGGGGGAACAGCCAGGATAGTTGATCCAAACTGACCAAGGGGCTATTCCATACCATATGATGTCATGCTCAGTATATAAACTGCGGGGAGTTGGCCGGGGGGAGCAATCGCCGCTCGGGGACTGGCTGGGTGTCGGTCGGCGGGTGGTGAGCGGTTGCATCACTTGTTTTCTTTTCCCTGGGTTTTGTTTGTCTCTCTCGTTCTCCTTTTCATTACAATTACTATTGTTATTATTATTATTACTATTATTATTATTATTATTATTTTTATTTCAATTATTAAACTGTTCTTATCTCAACCCGTGGGTTTTCTTACTCTTGCCCTTCCGATTCTCTCCCCCATCCCACCGGGGAGGGGGAGGGTGAGCGAGCGGCTGCGTGGTGCTTGGTTGCCGACTGGGGCTAAACCACGACACTTAGCAAAAGGGAATTGCTCCTGAAGTCCTTCATTAGCTGTGGTAGTGTTTTGCTGGAAGACAGCATAACCCCACTGTTATCATGGAGAAACTAACACCTTGTCTTCATATTGAAGCTTGGAAGTGCAATACTAAGTTACATAGGCATTTAACATCTTTGTATTTCCATCTTCATGCCTATGTGTGTGCACATAGGTGGCAATTGTACTCCTGTGTTACACACTGATGGTACTGAGCTTTTCAGGGAATACAAGTACAGATAAGAAAACTTAAAAGCCAAAGAATGGTTTATGTTAGCATGGAAACAGATTTACCATGCATGTGATTTAAAAGTTGGAAGTGATAAAGCGAGGATTGATTTTTTGATCTATCTCTTACTGCAAGATAAGGAACTTTACATAGTAATAAACGCAGTTTGTCTTAGTCTCAGAAAATAGGTGCCAGGTGCAGCTGGGAAGATACCCTGACATAGTTCTGCAATGAAAAGAAAACTGTAAAGATGCCTTAGTACCTTGCATGGTAATAATTAACCTAGTTTTACACTAGTATTACAGGTAGCCACTGAGGTTGGAGTATCCCAAGACATTGCAGAATATGTTGCCAAATGCATTTAGGGAAATGTTTCCAATATTAGTATGCATAGTTAAAGTGGATTAAAGAGCGTATGAGAGATTATGTGGGAATTGTGGTATATCTACAGAAGAATTTATCAAGGAGTGACTCTTGTGCCATCCCATCTCCCCACAGTATTTTGTATAAGTAATGCAGATGCTAGTTATTTGCATTGTTTCTCTTTCTTCTGTCAAACCATAATCATGTAGTGGTTGCTCTTACAGTGGAAGCTGTTATAAAAATCAGCTGGTATGTTTATTTCACTACTGTTACTCAGTGTTCTCATCATAGAATCTAGGCTGAAGCTCTTGTGCTTATACTAGAATTAAGCAGGATACAAGCTATGCCTAAGGCGTAGCCACCACCCTCTTATGTTCTCATTGAACAAAACCTTGTCTGTCTGGTCCTCCTTCTTATTTTGCACTGCTTTGATTGTATGCTTTGGGGGTCAGAAACATATATTTTAAAAGTCAGTGCGGAACACGGTAGAATGAAGCCCTGATAGGGTGAGTTCTCTGGACTGCTGAAATATCAGTAGTCAATAACAATCTGAAGAATAATGATAACGCTTTTAAGTTGTTTGCACTTTCTATTTAACTTCTCTATCTTCTTTTCTTACTACTAAGGTGGCCTTCCCTACAGCTCAGGGCCACATCTTTCTGGGTAATATGCAAACCACTCTCATAATATGCTACTTGGCCCATAGAGTTTGTTGCCAAACATGGGGTAAGTAAGAGTAAAGATTAGTACATTTTAAGGAAGAGGATATGAAGTACAAAGAGAAGTAAACTGTTGTGGCTTGTATCAAATCTCAAGAGTACATTTTTTGAGGTCATTATTTTGATTTGGTATAATGTCAGGTTGTCTTTTTTCATAATCTAGCTTTATGCCTTTCACAGGTAACATAGATGGATCCAAGCAGATTAATATCTGAGGCTTGGATTTAGACATCTAAAACCTCAATTTTCTAGCCAGTGTCAGAGCAAGTTTTGTACAAGCTATGTTCAGTGCTGTACTATTCAAATAGGTATTCAGTCATATCTGGAGCCAGAGTAAACTGTTTTTGACACCACTTCCCACAGCCTTCTCCTGGACAAACTGGCATGATGCAGATTGGATAGGTGGTCTGTGAGATAGGTAGGAAAATGGCTAACAGGCCATATTCAGAGGGTGCTCATCAACATTTTTTACTCAGGTGGCAGCCTGTCACAAGTGGGGTCCCCCAGGGATTGATACTGGACTCTACACTGTTCAACACCTTCATAAATGATCTGGACAATGGCTTTGAAAGCACCGTCACCACATTTGCTAATGACACCAAACTGAGTGGGGAGGTGGACAAGTCAAAAGGGTGAGCCATCTTAGAGAGACCTGGACAGACCGGAAGAGTGGGCTAGCAAGAACAGTATGAAGTTTAACAAAGACAAATGCAAAGTCCTGCACCTGTGATGGAATAACCAAAGAGCCCGATACAGGCTAGGATCTGTGTGGCTGGGGAGGAGACTTGCGGAAAGAGACCTGGAGGTTCTCGTGGACAATAAGATGAACGTGAATCAGCAGTGTGCCGCTGCAACAACAAAGGCAAATTGGATCCTGGGCTGCATCTGCAGGGGCATTACTAGCCAAGATAAAGATGTGATCATCCTACTCAGTGCACTCAGGCTGCATCTGGAGTACTGTGTCCAGTTCTGGTACCCACAATTCAAGAAAGATGCAAACAGACTGGAGAGGGTCCAAAGCGGGGCACACAGAGATGGTCAAAGGGCTGGAGAACCTGCCCTGTGAGGAAAGACTGAAGGAGTTCAGGCTGTTCTCCCTGGAGAAGAGAATGCTCAGGGGGGATCTCATCACAGAATTCTAGTATTTAAAGGGTGACTACAAAGAGGACAGAGGCTCTCCCTTCACAAGGAGCCATGTGGAAAAAGACAAGGGGCAATGGATACAAGTGGTACCAGGAGAGGTTTCATCTCAATATAAGAAAGAAATTGTTTACAGTGAGAACAATCATTCACTGGAATGACTTCCCCAGGGACGTGGTAGAGTCCTCATCACTGGAGGTTTTCAAGATGCAATTGGACACAGTGCTTGGTAATCTCACCTAGGCTCCCTTTCCCACAAAATGTTGGACCAGATGACGTTCTGAGGTCCCTTCCAACCTGGGTTGTTCTATGATTCTGGTTATCTGTAGGAGGATTTTAAGCAGATGACCTCGTGCAAGCTTGTGTTATTCTTCATGAAGCACTAATGTGAGTTTCCTTGAAACTGCTAATAGGAGTTGGGGGAATAACAGACACCAGCACTTCAAGCCTTGTTTAGCTTGAACAGTCACAAAGGACTTATTGTACTTTGTGTCTAATAGGCTTTGCTCTGAAAACCTTTAGCCATTAGTGTGCCAAATATCCTTCTCCTTCTGCCATATGTTACGTTCAGCAATTTCATTAGCTAATAAATTCCATGTTCCCTTGAAATCCCGTCTGTCCAGGCCCAAGTCTGCGATGATTTGGACTGTAACTTTTTCCCCAAGACCCTCAGTTCTGCATTTAAAAAACACATAGAGCTCTGGAAACCAGCTGCTCTGGTGCCTTACAAACCCCTTCTCTGTATTGTCCAAATCAGCATGACTTATGAACACTTCTTTTTTTTGTTCTTTAAAATCAGGAAGTGACAACTCACAGAAAATGTCTACTGCTCTTTGATCACTCTCTCACAGCCTGAAAAGTCTGGCCTGCTTCATTTGACAAGAGAAGTCTGAAATGCACAGAAAGGGATATGGGATTTCAAAATATAGGATGCAAAGGTGCACATATCAAAACTGGGAGATCAACAGGCTGAGTCTCACTTGCAGAACTAGAAATGCTGAGGACAGCCATGGAGACAGAGAGTCCTCTTTCTGTGTTTGCTGCGTTTTATAGCCTGTGGTGTATGTCTGTCTTGTGGTTTTGTCTCCCCTGAGTTTATTCAGGTGGAGGTATAAAACTGATGAGTGCTGGAGAAGGTCAATGTTACATATTCATTTTGTTTTAAATAATTGATGATGTTTCCTGTTTCTGCTTACATTAATTGCTCTCAGGTGTTGGAGAATTTCTCAGTGAGTTGCCTTTTAATTTGTTTCTTTAGAAAAGCAGCATGCTGCTTTTCAGGATACCACAAGTAATGTGTTCTAGGCCGTACTTTCTAACTGGAGGTTAATAAGGGTGCACTGAATGTGTGTTTGGGTGCTATTGCCACTCCGCGCACACGTGTGTACATGTATGTGTATTCATGAGTGTGTGGGAGGAGAGGAGAATGAGGTAGAGGAGTCCAGACAGTGAAGAGCTTCAGATGCCTCTGTGCTGATGTTTTAAAGTATCGTTTATGTTCCCCTGACATTTAGGGCTATATACGAAGGCTCCTATTGAGGAAAGGGCAGAGTACTCAACTATTGTTGATTTCAGTAGAGTTGGTATTATTCAACACCTGCAAGGACCTGGATCACAGATAGCATAGTTTTGATTTTTCTAAGAAGCAGGCTTAATTCCATTGTGTAATTTATCTGCTTTGTTACAGAAACAACAAGAAAATAAGATTTACAAACCCATGTTACCTGAAATTGAAACAAAACTGTTTTATAGGTATCACGCCTACAGAATAATAGTACTATTATCATTAATTTCTCCTTCCTTACTGTGCCCTTTCATATGCAAATACAGAGTTTCTACAGGTTATAATTGACATGCCGGTGAGGTTCAAAATGTGCTGGAAGTACACTTAGTGAGTGGAATTATATGACATGATTTGATTAAAATAACTACATCTGTGTTATGTTACTATCTTGGGCCCAAGCTTTCACTGCATCTAAACTTCCTGGCGGTCCAGAGAGCATTGTGTTTTGGCTGAGTCTGGAGTAACATAAGCCAACTGTTTTATCTGGCAGTGAAAATCAAACGAAGGTGTGGGATGGCTTGAACTCAAGCCCTGTCCCACCAGGGAGTCTGGAAGGGTGCTTTTCATTTTTATCTGAACTGTTCAAGGACAAGGAAAGCCCTCCCATTTGGAGTAATGCCTATTGACTACACCTGCTGAAATTTTCATTATTGATTCACTTTTCCATGGGAGAGCTTACTGGCTCATGACCTTTGCAAATATTTCATGATTTTTGGAGGATCAAGTTGGATGTTATCCTACTGTTTTCATTTTTCTATGTTAGTAAATAATTTACCTGTTGGCTTTCAGTTTCCTTATTGTGTCATTATAGCATGAGACTGGCCCTATTTTTCAGTGTTCCTGGAGGAATAAATATATTTCACTGTTTTAAGTTGTCTGTCATTTCTTGTTGCTCTATCTATACATTTTTCAGGAGTCTTTAGAGCTTTCACTTCCCTGTAGCCACCAGTATCCTTGCCTGTGGCTTCGAAAAGGACGCTGGCTTGGCCCAAGAAAAAAGCGTGTTGAAATATCTGAAGAGCCAGACACCAGCTATATGTTAGTGTTGATAAATCAGTCCTAGTGGCCCACCATGTCCTGGTTTATAACCCACTAGCAGCTGCTGCATATCTGATTATGGACATTTCCCTCAGGTGGGTGACAGATTGGAGTATGAATCTCAAACTCCTGCATCGCTAAAAAATTGGTTTTTTCAAGAAAATGCCTGATGTGGTAGGCCACATCTTCCATGGCCACTACAGAGGTGTAGAACAAAATCTCTAATCACTCTCTGAGTAACGGGGCTTGGGAGGGGCTCAGGCTGAAGCGTGATTGCTTTCCTGGGCTACAGAAAAAGTGAAAAAGAAGGCAACTTTCTGGCCAAGGTGACTGCAGTGTTTGCTATTGCACCATGCGGGATGAAGGCCACAGTAGTCATTGGCTCTCTGCATTCCCTCACCTGACCCCATGGAATGCCAGAAGGTCTTACCACATGGGACTGCAATAACCAGCATGTCTGGTCTGCTCTTACAATCTCTTCTTGCAAAGCCGTATGAGATAACTAGCACGTCCAAGTTTGGTCTTGCAATTTGATTACCGCTGGCTAAAGTCAAAAGGGAATTGTACCTACAATGTGGTTGTGACTGTCCTAAAACCCATGAGCTTGAACTAAAAATCAGTCACACACACCAAAGGCAGTAGAAATACAAGGGTCCAGGCTCTGAACTGGGTGAGCCCCCATAGTTGCATGTTCCTCGCATATATAACCTGGGAGGATTTCTGAACCAGACTTTGTATATGGGCATGATAAGGACTGAATGTTGTTGAGAACAGGTAATCTGAGAATATATATATAGTGTGTGAGTTTTTTCAAAAAAGCACCTATATTTTAAAGTAGACAGCTAGTGAAGTCTTACCTCTTCCCCTTCAAAATAAAAGCTCTTTTTATGTCAAGAAATTGAGGTAGTTAGTTTTTGACCCTGACTCATTTCCTTGATGTGACAGAGACATGTATGTTTGCTCCAGCTTCTAAAACATGCCATGAAGACGCAAGGTTTCCACACTGTGTCATTCTGACCTTGTACCTCCTGGCCAAGGTCTTTTGGCTTTGTATCTCCCCGGCAGGACAGTCCTTGATGGCTGAAAAATGAACCAACTTGGTGCTTTTCTCCTGCCACCTTTGCCAGCGTGTGGGGATGCCCTGAGGATGAAGTTGGTAGCGATGCCACCTGCCCACCCCTGGGAAGAAGGCTGTGGCCAGCCCAGCTGCTCTCACAGGGTGTGCACAACATCTCTCCACCTGCAAGGGCAATTTTGTCCCCTGAAGCTCTGGGACAGAATGCTAGCCTGATCCTTGCTACCTATTTTTATATCTGTATCATCTACTGTGTCTGAATATCCACCCAAACACAGACCACAAGTCAATAAGCCCAGCTGTTTGGTATTATTTACATTATACTGGCATCTCTGCTGACCTAAAGAGCAAAAGAAAATAACAGGGCATATTTGAGGCTTAATAAAACATTGCAGTAGGGAGTCCTTTCTGAGCCATTACAAGCATTTGATGGAAGTGCATTTGCTGATTTAACAAACTGGTTAGGACAAATGTTTAACATGCAGTTGTAATAATACTCAGATGCTTTTCTTAGTATTTGTTGATCTGTGAAAATGTGTCCTTGCCCAATTGCGCTAGAGAGTGTGATTAAATAAATAAATAAATGCAATGTGATGCATTTGCACAAAAGCGGAGCAGTGACTGCCCCTGACAGATGGAAAAAAAGTCAATATGATGTCTGAGACAGCCCAGGCTCTGCACCGCAGAATAAATTACATGATTCGCTGAATGCCTGGGCTTTGCACAGACATACACAAAATTGGAAAGATAAAAGCTTGCATTGGCTTCAGATGATATTTACTGCTTGATGGATTTACTAGCAGCCCCAGTACAGTCATACTGTATTGAATTATTGGCCTCTATTTAGTTGTGTGTCCGTTGAAGCTTGAGTGTCCATTTAAGTGTAAGTGAGCTGGAGCCCTGCCAAGGCTTTTTGAAGCTTTGTGTACGGAGGAAGATGCGAGCTAATGGCTACTAGCTTGAATAACAGGGAACTTAAGGATGCTGAGGGTAGACAACAAAGCATAAGGTGCAATCTTATCAATATTAATGCCAACATAAATATTAATGCAGGCTGCCCGGCACATCATTTTTGAATGATTCTTGTTTTCTTTGTATTTTAACACAAATGGCTGGAAATTACTATGATTTCTCTCCCTCTCTTTCTCTCTCTCTCAGAAGGGGGTGTTTAAGGAAGACCATTAGCTTTACAGCTATCCATTGTTGGAGCAGCAGGATTTCTACAAGGCAAAGGAGGCAAATGAAATACTAGCTTTAAGAAGTATACTGCTACCAATAAAATATCTGATTAGACTAGTAATATACTGTACAAAGCTATTGTTATGGATTCATTATTATACTGTACCAAGGCATTTCAGTTAGGAAGTAGCAGTTCATTTACAGTGAGCCCCACGAGATGGTCACAGTGTTGTTGTAGCTACAACATAAGGAAGGCAGGCTGAGTGCTTAGCTGCTTAACTCATTGGCTTGGGCTTCAAGAAGCCTGGGGCTCCGTTTTTGGCCTGGACCTCGCACATGATGAGTTTAGCTTGTATAATGGTTCAGCACGCCGAGGGAGGGGGACTGCCTCTGAGAAATGGCTGTCAATTGCAATGCTGCTGGCAGGGGGTTTATCCAGTTAACTACACTTCAGTAAAAGGAAAATAACCCTGAGACTGCATTGTGCTGATCAGCTGGATCGGCAACAAAAATTAGCAGGGTTTTGCTCCAGGTGAATTTGTTGCAGTGGCAATGTGAAGGAAAGCAATGATGAGGAACTATGTGCTGGTGGGAACAAGGAGGCACACAGACCAGAGAAGGACAAGACGTTATTTTGAGACATGAATAAAATGCATCACAAATCTTCCATCATCTTACAGATAACACATTCTTGTCGAGGACTCTGACTCACAGTCTCTGGCAAGCCGTAATGGGGATATTTACAAGGTTATCGCTCTCATCTGTCCCTTTGTGCCAGTGCCAGAGATTACTGCCCTGAAGTGGGCATGGGAGATGTGAATATGCATTGGTTCCTCAGCTGCCCCAGTTCAAAGCCCACATACTAGCACAAGCCATAGCGGCAGAAAATGCCTCAGCTGAATCCAGTAGAGACAGTCAGAGCCCACGGTTTTGTTCATTTGCTTCTGAAGCAAGCCTGGTGTTAAGCAACTATTTTCTCTGAATTTTCAGGAATAATGGTAATAGAATTACAGACCTCTGGACTTTACCAATAAAGACTGTTTATCTCTGAATAGAAAAGAGAGGGAATGGATCCAACCACTGCCTGATAAAGTGAAACAGAGGGAGGTTTAGGGTGAAAGATCTCCTGATCCGGCATTCTGATAGTTTTGGTTTTTTCTCCTCATCTCTTCCTTCCTCTGAACTTGCTCCTTGCTAAAAATGAAATCGAGCTGACCACCTCTCTCCGGTAGCAGAGAGAGCAATCCCTCTAGACCCCCGGTGTGTTTGGGTCGCGTGTGCAGAGCCAAATCAAAGGTCAGTTGAAACCCAGGTAAAGAGAAAAATATCTTTTATTTTGAAAAGGTTTTGGAGAGGTGTATCTTTCGTAGCGCAAAAGACACATTACAACTTGCTATTGTAGCTGCCTCTCTGACACTGTTCCTTACTGCCAAAGGACTTTCAGCTGGGAGTGGTACCTCAATTTCTCCCATTTTCTCTACTTTGGACTGAAAAGCTTTGATTTAAATGATGTCATTGGACTTGTTAAAAGTCAGTTACCATGGCAGATGAGGTCTGAACAGGCCCTCTGGCTTTAGGTGCTGTGAAGTGAAGATTCATCCATGCTTATGCACCACAGCTTGACGTTCACTATGAGCTTTTCAACTGGCCAATATGAAATGCCATCGCCTTCATGTCTTCTGTCATACCAAGATCCATTAACAGATTCCAAGGAGGATCAATGTCAAGACAGAATAATAACTACCAAGTTTCACCTCAGAAAATACATTTTTCACATTCTTAACTGATAGTAGGACTCATGAGGATGTCTGTTTAATTTATTTCTAATAGGCATGGAACTATATAATTTCACAATTCTCCAAATTATACACTACGATGCTGCAGAATCATGCCTGATTCTCATTTATGCTACTGTTTCCTTACAGTTTTCTGCAAAATTAAAGAGCCACAGAAAGGTGTAAGTTTAATGAGCATCCTGTGCCAAATCCATCTCTTCTTCGCAATATACAAGAAGGGGAATTGCGGCTCTTTTGTCTTGGTCCAAATGTCTATGACTTCTCTAATGCTTCAAGGTCAAATGTCAGTCTCCTGCCTTCTGGAGTGCCTGACTGTAGATGTTCCCAGATTTAATGCATGTAATCTATTCTAATTATCTTTTTAAAAAATTCAAAATATATTTCACTCATGAGGGAAAAAAAATCAAAAGAAGGTCCCAAGAAAATGTTAAGCAGCATATTAATAAAGCAAGGCTAATTGCTGTGAAAAGAATAGTTATCTGGGTTCTAAGATTAGTTACATGTGCTCTGGTTAATAAAATGAAAACCTTGCATATTTGAAAGTCCTTTGTCTCATCCAGCTGTTTCCAGTTTGTCTGTCATTCAGTGTTGTGGAATACTGTGTCTAAAATCCCTTGGAAGGCAGTGGGTACCTTTTCACAAAACCCTGTGTTTGCACAGTTTAATAATCCTTTATTCCCTATCCTGTAGAAATAAACTCTGTGGTAAGAGCATTCCCTATTTCTAAACCGACTTATCCCCTCTCACTAATAAACATTAATAAGCAATTGAAAATTAATTGTAACAGTTTAGTCTGAAAACCTTTGTTTGTCTTGGACAGAGCTTCTTTTAGTTCTGTGGAACATAGTTTAGTCACTTTTTGGAATGAAAAGAAAAAAAATGCATTGTTTTGCCTGTGTTAAATAAACTCTACTAAACTTCCCTCTGAGAAATTAGCACTCCACATGTCATAGGGCAGAAATAACATGAGGATTTTTTAATGAGAAAAGTATGTTTTACCACCCCTGTGAACAGTGACCAAGGACCATAAGACCTTGAAAAAGCATAGTGCATTTCACAGTCAGCAGGGTTTTCTGGATTACCTGGAAACTCATTCAGCATTTGGCAGACCTTATCCCAGGACTGAACAGGACTTTCCAAGTAGATGGTACTTGGAACTATGCACACATGAACATTTTAGATGAGTGCAAGGATTCTTTCACCTCTTCATGAAATGTTTCTTGATCCTAGGCACTGTGGCAAAGAAAGCTACTAAATTTGAATGCAGACTGTCAAGAGCAAAGTTTCTTGCTTCTCCTAGCAGTATTTCTTGGTATCATTTGCACACATGCTTATAGTTTGCCAAATATGTCTTCAGGAAAAAAATTTTCCAAGGTTATACTGGCAGGCCTATTGCAGTTATTTTGTCTTCCTCTGTGGCATAATCTGTCTTCTAAAGTCATCTGGCAATTTCCACATTTCCTGCTACTTTATGGATTTAATACATTAAAAGTGTCCTTGTTCTTTTCTGCTTCATTTCCTGTGACACTTTATAGCTTCTGTGGCTTTGGTTTTGTACTAAAGTTTCTAATTTTGCTGTGGGGTATTGGAAAGATTTTTATGGCTGGCGGAGCATGCAGGGGATGTGAGGCAGGGGCTCTGTGAACCCTTTTGATGACTGGGCAGTCACACGACTGTCTGCCGCTGCAAGAGGCTGGACACGGCATCTCAGGCAGCCCCCGCCAGTCCCACACTCCAGTGTTCGCTCCCAGGAGTTTCCTCTGAGCTCTTCCTGGTGTGGTTCCCCCCACTCCCAGTGCCTTCCCCACCATCAGCCCGCTTTTCTGCCTCTAACCCTGTCGATCCTGCCTGCTCACACACCAGTATCCTCTCCCAGCAGTCAGCAAAAAGCAAGGGTTTTGAGGAGCATAAGTCTCCAGCAGATTTCTCAAGTGACACCACTATCTAAAGATCCCTCCCCAAATAATATGTCTGATGATATAAAGAAGGAAACACTGTAGGTTAATAAATCCCTAAAGTATGCTTAGGGAAAAACAAGCTATTAAACTGAGCTGGTTTCCCAGGTGGACTAGAGATAGGATAATCGTGAAGGTTTTCTATGATTCAGGAATTGAATAACATATTTTTGAAGTAGAATTCCACTGTTATATATGATTATGATCTTTCATATTGACAAATACACAAAATTTTTATAAAGCTCCTCAGGTTTGAGAATATGTGAATTATGTAAGCAAAATACAGACTTTACAACAGGATATCCAGATACAGGCATGAGCCACAGATAGTATATATTGCCACATAGTGCTAACTGAGTGTACCCTATACTGCATATTCAGCACATGGTAACTGAAGTCCTATTGTGTAAGCAATGTGAGTTCTGCAATAGAAAGTTAAGAGGAAGAATAAATGACTCGTTCCCAACTGGCAAAAAGTGATGGTGGCACTGAAGTTTTTTATTAATAAGCTGGTAGAGATTGTAAATACTATGATGCAAGTACGCAACAGCAGACGGCACAAGTGTTGAAGTGATTCAATAGTGAAGGAAACTGTAAAGAGCTTCATAATACCATAACAAAAATGGACAAATAACAAATTGAATGCATGACAACCATGTATGGTGGAAGGAGCATTTTAAACTGCTGGTGGGTTCTGTGTTGATCACTGCTTCTGAAAAGACAATGTGGGCTTCACTGTGAGCAGCTGAGTGAAGTTGTCCATTCAAAGTACACACTTGCAGTCGTAAAAGTAAATAAGAGCTCTGTCTAGACTAAATTTGCTGCTGTGGCTGCTAACCCACAGAGGCTGTCCAAGACCAGCGAACTATGCAAGCAGTGAACTGCCTAACTGAGCTGAAGTATTATATCCCCTCCAGAAAGGCCTAAAATAATGCCCTGGTGTGTAAGGAAAGCTCTTCCTGTGGCCAGATGTCATAAACCATGTCAAGTTGTATTGCAATCAAGTTTCTAGTGCTGATGTGTAGGCTATTGCTGATCACTTTAACCTGTAGAATTCATATATGGGTAACAGATTTTCCTAAGCTATTTGCAAGGTTTTTTACCAAGTGCCTTGCAAGTGCCTGCCACAGGGAAGTTGCCCTTTGAGAGGCCAGGGCTCATAAAGGATTAATGTCTGGACAATCTCTGTAGCTGTGTCCTAAAAGACTCATAAGCAGGACTAAAAGTCTGTCTTCTGCTCTAACACTCAAAGGGCAGATGGCTGGATGAAACAGCTTGATCAGAGAGGAACCCACAAGGATTTTGCTATTAAAGCTCTTTGGGTGTGGGAGCAGGCTCTGGGAAGAGTATTGCTGTTAGGGAGTGCCTGGGCAAGGCTCACTACACGCACCTTTGCTTGGAGGGACACTTATGCTTATTAGGAGGAAGGTCTTTTGTACATGCAGTTCAGGTCTTTTTTCAAATACAGCCTGTAATAAATATCTCAAAATGGAACTGGGTCAAAAAACGCTGACAAAACTGACATTACCTCTACAAATGCAGGAGCTGGGTGGCTGCAGTTGTGGCGGCCCCAAGAAGCATGCCTTCTGCCAGAGCGCATCACAGCCAATTTTTACTAAACTTTCAAAGGCACCACTGTGACCAGGGGACCAGGTTCCTGCCAAATGTCAAGTTTCTGTGGTACTTTACTCTCCAGCATGCTGATTCTGTTTCTAGAAAAAGATACAGCAGTGGAATTAAAATGGGGAATATGTATTTTTTTGCTTCAGCTCTTCAAAATAGCTAAGCCAGCTTCACTCAAACTCCCAAAAAAGGTTTTTCCCTTCAAATAACCCTTCTGGATGCAGACAGCATGCAGCTTTTGCTATCTGTGTTGTTTTACGTTTTCCCTTGTGATCATTTTAATCACGTAATGCACGGAGTAGGTGTATAAAAGGCAAAGAATGAATTCATTCTCAGTTTTTGGAATAGGTTTTTCAGTAAGGCATATGGTATATAGAGTAGCTTCCTTCCCAGTGTAATTGCAGTTAGTTTTTTAAATAATGAAATATATTACCCCAGAGAAAATAATAAATACATTAGTTCAAAGCAAAACCAAATGCCTAATACATATAAAAAAGAAATACGAACAAAAGAAATACATCATTGTATCACCAGTCTTTCCAGCTGAATCCTTTCCAAAGTAAATCAAAAATCTTATTGAAATTGTTTCTAGTTATCATGATCTCACTGGGAAACGAAAGGATTTTCTTCAATAGCTTGTTATAACTCAGTCATTATACCACAGTGAGGTAATTGGCTAAAACAGCTGCCTCTGATGAGCAAACCTTTCCATCTGGCAGAACCCAAATAGAAGCAAACAAACTTGTGTCATTTTTTTTCACCAAAATATAAAATCAAAATAAGCTCCTTCTGCTCTGATGGGATGGGTTTTTGAACTGCAGGAACCAAGATTTGTTTCTTTTTTGATGCCCCTCTCTTACCCTCATACCCACAGACTTGGCCCTGGCTGCGGGAGTGTTGATATCATGCCACCTTTGAGATGGATTACAGCATAAATGGGAATGTGTTTGCAATATAAACCTTCCACCAAAGAACCAGACAAAATTAACAGTTGTTGGAACTCATTAGCTTTAGCGAGACAGCACTTGTGGACAGCTTGTTTTCATAGTAGGGTTTTTTTTCTTTAAAGATTTTTTTTTTAATGTGCTGAGGAAATTTCCACTGTTTCTTAGTAAAACCAAGGTACTGCTACATGCACAAAATCCTACCTACACAGACGACACTTTTCACAAAGAACCAACAAAGAAAAAGACTGACATAGCTTTTGCATTCTCAGGAAACCTGGATAGAGTTGTAATCTCTAAGATTAATGCTGAATGTGACCTGGCTTTATCGTTTTACTCTAAACTATAGAAATAGTGCTGGTTTTTCATGGCCGTTTAGACTCAGATATAATAACAAAATTTTCTTTGTATTTTTTTAAACCACACACATTTTGTCCTCTGTAAATTTTAACAGTATATGTACAATAAATGAGCATATGTATTTCATAAGAGCATTTTAATTTGTCACTAAAAAAGTCTTTGCAATATATTGTCAAGACGGAATTCATATTCAAAAAGGCATTTCAGTTTGTTAGCTTTTCTTCCTAATGGAAAATGTTTAAACAAAGTTTAAAAACATGTTTATTAAAATTAGTGATGGGATGAATTCCTCTGTCTAAATATTTTCTCAGCCAAGGGCCTGATGTGTTTTGAGTGAAGTCAGTGGAAAGTCTCCCACTGGCTTCAACAGAAGTTACATCAAGCACCAAACAGGGAAAACTTGGATCCATGTGTAGGTCTGGATCCAAGTATTGCACTTAGGTCCCATTTCTGTAATAAGTGGTGCCAAAATGTTAATTCTAGAAAGCCTTAAACTTTCAGGAAGTTCAACCTGGGATTCAGATGTATCTCTGCACACTCTTAATTCTCTGAGAAGGAAATCTACACCTATGGAAGTGGTTTTCCCAGTACACAGTATTATCAACGTGCTTAAAATGTTGTTACTCTCACTAACAGCCTAGCGAATATAACAAGGTCCCTTGACACTGCAGTGATGAAAACACAGGGCCAATAAGGCAAAAAAAGATCAAAGAAGTACTTTGTGGAAAATCTGCTCTGCGATAATGTGCTGTGCACCTCGTTCTGTAGAATCCCTCCAGAGCCAGCAAGATTTGGCCACAGTCTATGAACTCTGCCTTGCAGAGTGCTTGGAATCTCAGAAATTTAATAAGTGACCATTAAGAAAGTCACAGTTCTGTCTAGAATTGTACAAATCCTTGTACTACAAAATCATATCAGCACTTCGGGAGAAAGGATATTATGAACTTGTAATATCAACATGTTTAATGTTCTCCTTGACTGCTGGATATAATGTAAATTTAATGTACAATATGGCAAGGTTGTGATACTCGGCATTGTCCAAAAGTATTGGTTGTCTCTTGTGTCTCTTTCACCCATATGCTGTGTATTAGTGGTAATGGGAATATATGATTGAAAGCAAATTTCTCGGTCAGTGGTCTTACCCTTGTGCCAGCTGTAGCTAATGAGAAAGTTTCTTTTGACTTCAAAAGGAAAACCACTGTCAAATACAGGAAACACAGTAATAAGATCTAATAGTTAATTATACAAAAGAAAGGTAAGAAAGAAGCTTCTGCCAATCAGTCTACTGCTGAGAGGGTTATGAAACATGTTTTGCAAGAATAAATCCTTCTATCTAAACACAAACACAGCTAGAAAAGATTAAAAAGCAAATATCGTGTTTACTGACGTTTAATGTGCTGAGATCTAACTGTGCACCTGTTTGTCAGGTTCCTTTCATTTCATCTACTTATATTCCAGCTCCAGCTATTCTATATGCATTTAGCTAGATATTATTTTTATACTAAGTGTGTCACTCTTTAATAAACCACTGTGAGAAAAACTAAATTTAATTCACATATTTTACAAAGAGCTTGTTCTAGACAACAGACATGTGGGTACAAGACAGATCAGTATTTGGAAAAAATTACCTGGAACATAACCATTTTGTGAGCCTTAAAGGTGCTTATTTTAACTTATTTATTTTATTTAATTAATTATTTTAAAAGTTTTTACATGGAATTAGTGTTATACAAAGAACAAATGGTGGCAACAGGCAATATCCTCTGCTAATATTTAATGTTCTGACTTATATTAGCTGCAATAAATAGCAATAATCACACTGCATCTTAATTTTGCTTTAAACTTTTCCAATACATCTGTGGTCAAACATAAAGGAACTAGTTTGCAGCAGGTTTCTTAAGTATTTCTACAGTAGCAATCATATAGCTACTGCATGCATGTCTGTATGTTGTTTTATGCGTATGGATTTGATTTTATATTTGTTATAGTAGATAGCCTGCAGCATCTAGATTTTTGTGCAAAGAAGGTTATCATTTCCCCCAGATGCTGGTGAACAAGAGAGAAAATACTCTGCTAGCCCTAATATGTTTCAAAAAATTCAGTGCTTTGGGAGAGAGGTGCTGATATCGTTCACTTCCAGGTAATTGTTATGCTGCCCTTCTTTTCCCTAACGGGGTGGAAGATTGCTTTGGATAAAACTAATTTTTGACAAAAATTATATATTTATGACATAGCTCCTGCCTGACTAACATGATGGACCTTGTTTTTGTCTTGCTAGCTTTGCCAAAAGCAGGTAGGTGGTTGTTCTTTATCGGACAGAGGTATGAAAAAGAGAAGTTATATGTTGTTACTGCTTATGGACACCAGCATTCCCTCTTTCATAGCCATAAAGAAGACCTTTCTTCTTTTTTTTTCTTTTTGTTGGGCAGGTTCACAGTGACAGAAGGAGAAATGACACAAGCAGATCCATACCTGCAACTTGGCTGGATGTCCCTGACCTTTGGGGTGTCAGCCGTCATACCCTATCAGCAATCGTGGCCAGGAAGCGAGCCCTGAAACCTCCACACCTGCATGCTCAGTTCCCATAAAGGTGGCTGGAAAAGGATAGCCTGTTCCTTTATTTGGGTCCAAACACTTCAGTTATGTTTTTCAGGATAGCCTTGAACCCATTGTTGGAATCTCTGATCTTTGTTTGATTTTAACATTACTAACAGCAGGCAAGAGCCTGTTAGAAGCACAGACAAGTAGGAGGATTTGTTGATTCAGAAAGAAATCCCAATTACTCATTTTCTAAGACAAGTGAATTTTGATATAATTATACTGTTCTTTTTCCTGATAATATTTACACCTGTGATAGAGACTTCTGTAAAGTACATTAGAGTTAACTGAAGAAAACACCAGATAAAATCTGTGGGGGAAAGTCTGAAATTCTATGTGCAGTGGTCTGAACTCACAGCTAGACTTTCTTTTAAATTTCCTTACACTTTGTTATTTATATCACTTGTTAAATTTATTTAACTTTTCTTGACGTTAGAAATGGACTCACCATTCTTATTTTGAATTCAGATTTGCAACACCTCAAAGTTCAAGGCAGATCAACTCTGGGAGATTTGTTTGGCCTCTTATAAAGAACAAAATTCAGACCTGGCTTTAAGTTCTGACGTACCTAGCAGTTAGGTACTGCTTTTCGCCGAGATCCTTTTCTACTTATGATGTAGCTACAGGGCTTGCATTTCCAGAGTTTTGCATACTTGTGACTATGTAGTGTTTACAGGATGTTATTATTCTGATCTATAAGTGATTGTGCGAGGGGAGGGGACATACAACATCTACATTTTATGTTTATATGATACTTGTAAATATTTGGCAGCCTTTGTAAAGGTATGGTTACCCTTCAATCAAAAATATTTCTACGCAGCTGTCCATTCAGCTTTTGAAAGCCAAGCTTGCAGCATTCTTGCAGAGGAAAGTCCTCTGGAAGTGTGGTTGTAACAGTACAGCTTCCTTAGTGTTGTTCAATGTAGCTGGGTGGGAGTGAGCACATCACAAAATCATCAGACCCAGGAGGTGAAATGTATTTTCCAGAAAGCCCTCATTACAGAATTTGTCAGTGAGCATCAAGTGGAGAACAAGACCTCCCAGAAACCTGCCTTCCCCTCTCCCTTGTAGCTCTGAAAGCACAGTGATTGCCTGCTGCACCCCTCAGCCCCAACAAGAGTGGAATCCAGTTCAGTGCAGTGAGGAAACACACATCTTGGAAAAATGCATATAATTTTTTTCTTGTGCCCAAAGATCAACCAGGTGATTTAGAGGTCAACAGTGAATATGTGGTAATATAAAAAAATTATTAACAGCACTTTCAGCTGTGACTTCAAGATTGAAAACTATTTGGCACACGGAGCAATTTTATTGGCTGTTAAAACATTTTTAAAAGGTAGAATAATATATAAGGCTTGCTCTGCTACACAGTATCCTTAATGGTCAGCTTTCTTTTAATCAGATTCTAAAATATTAATTTGCTGAATAACATTACTTAATTATAAGAGCTTTAATAAACCAAATCTGTCGGTTGTAGATGTCTTGGGATAATCAAATTCTCAGGGGCAGTGAGGTGTTTTGCTTCTGCCTCCTAATTGGCCAGGATTGTGATTATTTTATGATAAAATTGCACCTTCTGCTACGTTGCACTGCTTAATTAATGTACTCTTTTTCAAAGAACTTACCAGCCCATGAGAAACCAGGCTGTAGCCAGATCTTTGCAACTTAGCCACTTGCTCTGTAGCCAGAGCAACCTGATCTAGTTGAAGATGTCCCTGCTCACTACAGGGGGGTTGGACTAGATGACCTCTAAAGGTCCCTTCCAACCCAAAGCATTCTATTCTATGATTCTATGATTTTTATACTTGTACTACTGACATTATTTAACATGTAGAAAAGGGTTTGTTTTCTGTTCTTGAAGTAAAAATGTTGGTGAAAGTTATCTTCTGCTCTGCCTTATTTCCCTTTTGCTGGGCAGTTTCAGCTCATTGATTACTGAAGCGTAGCATGCAGCACTTTTATTTAGCTGTATCTAATACACACCAGAATAGGGCAAGAGACTGAAAACTTCAGTCCTTAGCCCAGCTGTAGAAGGTGGCATTCAAATGTAAAAGTTTGTACAGCTTTAGCCTTCAAGGACTAACTCTGGGAAGGAATGCGAGTATCACAGTTCTGTTTCTGTGGTAAGTTGGTCTTTGCCACGCTCTCCGAGGCTTCCGGGGAGAGCGGTGGGTAGGATGATGCTCTCGGTGTGGCTGCTGGGACTTGCAGGGATGCCCACAACACGTTTCACTCTATTGACCTGCCCTTGGTGTGAGCTGATGACCTTGAAAGGCTAGGGCTGCCGCAGCTGTATCACCCATCACCTGGCCCAGTAAGTACATTAACAAAGCCCATCTCTACGTCTCTGTATATACAGTGCCAGATTTTCAGTTGATTGCCTCTCACTTCCCCAAGGGTTAATTTGATACAAGATACTACCCTGGGATTTTAGGCTACCTATGAGTTTTTGGAAAGTCTGGTCATCTCTTGCCTGATGTCTTCTGCACTGTTCTTGAGCAGGCCAAGTGTGGTAGAGAGACAAAAATAACCCTGTGATAAGTAAATCTCCACAATGCCCTGCACTGATGCAACAGCAATGAATTTAGAGCTTTCACACTTCTAAAAATGAAATGTTTTGACCTGCTGTTAGATTGGTTGAAGGCTTCTTCGAACCAACTCCATTTCATAAGTATTATGTTGCAAAAGCACTGATACCATCAGTGATACTGGCACCCATTGGAATAGAAGTACCCTACATCAAGCATGTTTTGAAAATAACGTTACCAACCAAAAGCTTCTCTCCTGCAGAAAATGGATTGTACAATAGCTTATCAGTCGGAGAAGAGTGCACAGGAGAAAAAGGGAGAAATAAAAATAATAAAACTCACTCCTGTGTAGAACATTAGAAATGTGGCACTAACAAAGACTTCCCGTTCCACACAGAATTAGTGCTGGCAGAGGCAGCTTGCAGGGCTGTGGGTGTACTCAGCTGTGCAGAGCTGATTACAGAAGATGAAAGAGCCTGGCAATTTATTTCATCTCACGCTGAAGCACTGCTGACAACTGAAAGTGAGGACAGAAGGATTCATTTGTTCAACTTCTGTTTTAGAAAGCAGGCTTCAAATGATACCACAGAGAAAGTGGAGAGAAATGCTGTGGTGTAATAAAGTGTCTATTTTTTATTTCGCTGACTCCAAGATTTATGTTTTCAGCTGTTGGGGGTTTTTGCGGGGGGAGAGTTGATGTTTGAGAAGCCTGCAACACCATGTTGTTGGTGAAAAAAGTAGGTGGTGTTAGCCTAACTTAATACATGTAATAATATGTTATAAACACGTGTGAGTATGCAAATGGAGAAGCAATGGATAGATATGTACACGTGTTTATATATATATAAAAGTAAATATATTTAACACCTTTTTTTCCATTCTATTGTACTGTGGCCTCAGGAGTTTCATAATCCCTTTCAATGCTGAAATGTTTGAACAGGGGTATTTGATTGTAGTATTAACGTCTATTCAGCAATCACAATAGCGTATAATTCCTAGCAAATTGGACAACATATATTTTACTCTTAGTGCATTTTTCATGCACTAGAGCTTCAGGGATAGATGGCAGGAGCCCTTAAGTAGGGGACAGGTGCAGATGTACTGGCTAAGGAACAGATAGGATACAAAGCCACAGTCTCGAGATCCAAGTCGGACCCTGCTTACGCCTCATCTCTGTGCCTGTGGCAGGTGGAACAAGAGACAGTAGCCTTAAACCGCAGGTGGAAAAGGTCGCATTCCAAAGGATAAGGACAGTGAAGCATGGGAAAAGAGCGCCTGGGAGCCCCCTCACCCCGCCCCGCACACTGGAAGTCTTTAAGAACAAGTCAGACTACCATCTGTCAAGGCTGACAATAGTGTAATTGATCCCGTCTTTGGGCAGGAAGAAAACTAAACAATGTCTCGAGGTTCCCATGGTCCTCTGTGCATGTTGGTTATTTTCAAGGACTTCATCTTTATTTTTAAATTGTGGTTAACCAACCATGTTGTTTCCCTTCAGTGCTAAAACATAGTTTACAAGTAAAAACTGCCTTGCTGTGTAAGAGTCAGAAGAAAGGTCTGCTGAAATGGTTGTTATGTTGAATTCCGGTTAAAATCTGACCATGTTTTGTGCACATATCCTAAACACTACACGCAGTCACTAGGATCTGGCATCTCAGAGGACTGAATAATGTCCCCTCAGACTTTCTGAATTGAGATGCAAAAGAAATGACATCCCCTCTAAGATTTTGTCACAATTATGTATTTGGGTCTAGAATTGTAACATGCATACAGGCCAAATATTCTTCCTTCAAATTCCATATTTCCATTGCTTTATTTTTTCACCACCAGAGAGGCACAGCTAAATTATTATCCCAAAGTGTAAGCTATGTGAACATAATCAATTTTTTAAATTTTTGGTCTAACAAGAAAATAGTAATATATAGCTTCAAACTGATCTGAAACAAACAAACAAAAAGTCTTTTTCTCATGAAATTAGAATTCATCAAGATCACTTTTGTATTAAAAGATGTATTTTGCTGAAGAAGTTCAGAGGCTTTATAAATTGAAGCACCAAAAGTGTCATTTTACAATGATCACAATGAAAAGTTTTGATTCTTTCCATGTTTTTAAGGTTTTCATTGTCAAAATTATGTGAATAATGCAAAATTCATAAAATTCTTCAGGTGGCCTGGAACTTTGTTTTTAATTTTAGGTAAAATTTTTCACCCAACAGTATCAAGTATGAAGTCTTCCAGGATATCCAGGTTAAGAGCACTTACAAAAAAGAACAGACAGACTTAGGATAAAAGAGAAATTACGCTGAATCACAGCTTTTGTGTAAGTTTGCAGGGGCAGGTGCAGCAGCAAAGTCAGTTGGGAGGGGGTGTGCAGTTGCTAATGCATCATATTAAGATAGTACTCCTAGGAGACTACATTAAGCTGGATTAAACTACATGTAGAATTTTAACAATTATTGCCCTTTCCTGCATTATAAAATCTCTTAAATTCCTCCCCCAAATGTATTTGAGTATTTTCCTTGCCTCCAGAATGTCACATTTCAGCATAGTAATGCAAAAGAGAATTTTTCTGATGCGGCTCCTGTCTTATTTACTCTCCCCTTGCAGGTTTTCCCTTACACACAAACTTTATTCCCTCCTCTTTGCTGCACCAATGTGTATTTGCAGTGATGATAATAATTTTTGGAACATCGTCCCATATAACAAAAGGTAGAGTCACCGAGTCACAAAGTGTCCAGGAACAGAAAGGTTAGAGCTTTCAAGGATGATACTTCTCAGTGCTGTGACCTATAGAAAGAAAAAATATGGTGCTAGTATTTATCACAGCAGGTTGCCAGGTAAACAGTCATTTGTCATTTAGTACTTTAACATACAAAAATCAATTAAAAGTAATCATCCAAATATTCTCAATTGCTGCTTTATGGACCTTCTGTACAGTATGCAGTGGTGTAGCAGGAAAAACACAGATGGATATCTGATTGGGAAATTGGTCACTAACTAATGAAAATCAGTTCTGCTTTGCAAAACAAGGGACATCAGACAAAATGTCAGCTTGGCTTAAGCAGGTGATTATCTACATAAAACAAGCTGCTTACGTGAATTGTAACAGTTCCCTATTTGCTGTGTCCTTCCAAACCTGAGTACCTGTTCCAACTCTTCTCTGAAAGCAATGCCTAGGCAAAATTAAAAACCAAGACACAGGTCCTTTTGTCATTTTTCTGCCTCTTTAATAGAGAGGGCTGGACTCAGCCTTGGCAAAAGGTGGAGGAGAGGAGAGTCACGCACCTGTAAACAGTTCATGAGGTTTGGGAGCACACACTCTGCTGCCCCTCCCAGCCACCACCAGGGCTTTGTGACACCCTGCAGTAAAACCATGACTAATGCATCATGATTTGGCCCCCAGGTCACTCAAACACCCTACATTGTAACCTGTTTTACTCCTATTATTTTCCTTACAATTCTTCATATAAACTGATCAGCCTTTGCTAGTCCAGTGTTGCAGAGCACAAACACTGGCACAGAAGGTTATCTGTTACGATGCTGTGCAGCTGAGCTGTGTGTGAGGGAGACGTGATCCTTTTTGTATCAGCTGAGCATCTGGTACATACATTTGAATCCATGTCTCAGCCTGCTGGTCTGTCCCTACTGTGCTCCTAAGTCAGCAGTAACTACCTCAGTGTCATCATATCCGTGGGTGGAGGAATTTATATCATGTGTATTCTGCTGGTTACTTCTAGGTTAATCATTTTCTGCTCTAAATCAATATTTGAGAAAACAACCTGGAGAAGAAGGAGCTTCAGCATATGAATACACACTGTGTCTGGATGGCAGTAAGCACTAACTGCAGACAGCATCCATTTAATTGACACATTTTCTTTGTATATGATCTGTTTGGTCCACATTTTGAAACCACAGAAAACGAGTGGTTTGCTACAGTTTGCCTTGTTAGCAATTATTTTAGAAAAATGACTAGGTGGTAAGGTGTCATTTCCAGCTAAGAGAATATCCAGTTTTAATGAATGTTGTTTCATGAAGAAATGTGCTCATGGTAGCTTATTTCAGAGTATGTATAACGATTTTGTCAAGCAACAGTATATTGGTAGTAACTGCTTTTGAAGAACTACAGTAGATGCTAACAAAATTATTTTTCCAACATCATTTGGGAAATTGTTTTTTCATAAATTCAAAACCAAACTGCACCTAATGTATTTACCAACTGCCTTATTTCAATAGGTATAAAAATCAGCTTTTCTCTTGTGGAAGCAGTAAGGTTCACCTCAAACTATAACATAAGTAGTATCAATCTAAGTCACATTGGACAAGGATTCATTAGTGTTTCAAAACAATAGTATCACCATTGACACAGTGTGGTGCTCTCTGTGACAGGAGATGGTGTCCTGCACCAGAAAAACATAAAACAAAATGGTCAGAAAGCCATTCTTCTGCTATAGATGATCATACCTCCTTCAGTTAGGGCCATGTTTGCAGGACTGTGTTGGGAATTTCTGTTTTGAGGGTGAGCAAATGAAAGCAAGAGCCCTGCAAGCCCTTTACCTACAGTGAGCCTGGGAAAGGTTCTTCAGCCTTTATTCTCTACCTACAGCAACTAATCCTCACCCTGTGTGAAGGCATGACAGGGAAGCAGTAAGGAGTTGTTGTCCTTGCCCTCACTCCTACTGTCCAATTCTTACTATCATATTTGGAAGTTGTTGACCTGTACGGTATAGAAGAGACCATTAGACTTCAAGCCTCAGTATTCATATCAATTCATATGATATGGAATGAAGGATCATGCTTGCTTTTATCTGTGAACTATGTATTGTGGGTAAACTATGGAAAAAACCTACAGTGGCAGTTGATTTCATCACTATTAAGTCAGTGCTATCAAAGAAAGAGGAAGATAACCAAGTTCGTGAGTTGTGGAAAAGGGCTATTTGAAAGACGACCTCCCAGAATCTTCTTGTTTGGAGGGGGCAGGCACCTGTGCTGTCTTTGAAAAGGTTTGGATATGTAGGTAGGGGAAGAGAATTCAAAATAATACATGGGACAGAGGTGGTCAAATAGTAAAATAGCAACTCCATTAGCATTGAATCTTTTCAAAATCTCAAAATCCTGAGTCTGCTTCTGAAAGACAACAGACTGATAAGTCTGAATGAATTCTCTGTTGGAGATTCATTTAGAAAGCAAACCTAATGCATTGTAATGTGGTTAGAACATGCACCAGCCTCTCAAAAGACATAGGAAGCATAAAAAGGAGAAATGAGTTGCTTTGCTTTTTTCTTTTCTTTTGCAGCATTGACCTTGAAAAGAAAAGGCACATTGAACAAATCATGGAGTGCTATTCATATCTTAGGAATATTTCTCAGTGTAACAGTAAATGACTAAATGTGTTTTGGCCATCACCAGCCTTAATTCCCGATCAGTCTAGTGTCTCTGATTTTTAACCTAATATGATGCCTTTTCCTTCAACATTTATAGCCCTTTGAATTATATACTGGCATAATAATTATATGCTAGAAATGTAGAAGTGTGAGATGAGGGTAATTTATTAGTACATTTTGTCTACCTATTTAAGAAATTAATTCCACATTTTCTGAAGAAGTGTTCTGTAAAAAGCTGTTGTTCAGGCCACTATCTGTCATATTGCGTACATGCTGAGGCCTTAACAAGCTTGGATTGCGAATGTACTGCTGCTCAGACCTTCAATAAACAGTGCCAAAGTAAAAGAATAGTCATCAAAAATTTTACGGTTCAGTCTGTTTTCAAAAAACAGTTAGGAAACATTAATTTGAATCACTGCTAGAAAAAAATCTGGTCCAAGTTAAGCTGATGGTGGTTTGAATGCTTCAGCACATGTCTGAATACTGTGTAACAAGTTTTTACCTTTCCAATGCATTTCAATCCAGCTACAGGAATGAACACTGTTTTGCTGGAAAACAAACAGGAATGGTTATTCTTTTCATAATGTTGATGTTGCTACTCCCTTTTTGTGCTCTAGCAAATGCCAGCAAGGAATACAGGGAGTGTCTGCGTGCCCAGAAGGTATGAGGCTAGTTAGAATTTGAAGCCAGAGTAAATTGTTTTACTTAAGGATTGGAGACTCTGATAGTTTTAGCAAAAACCCCGAAGTATTGGTCAGTTAATATGGAAAGCTGTGTAGCAGAGAAAAGTCTGTGATCTTTTAAGTAAGGAATTATCCAAAATTTTTAAAATACAAAGAGGAAAGGGTCATTGTGAGATTACTTAGGCTGTCATCCTCCCACACGCTAAGTAGTCTTCCGAGGAGTTTATCTCTGGCAGCATTTCCTGTGCAGAAGCCAGGCATCTTCCAGGGTTTAGCTCTTGATCACTCCCACAGAGGAGCAAATCATGAGAGAAAGAGGAATATAGTGGATAGGATATAAGATAAGGATTTAGTTTTGCAGGAAACCTTGGCCCAATTCCCAGCCCTATTAGAGACTGTAGCCTTGTAGAAATAATTTAATTATTTTATGCCTCAGTTTTCTGTCTATTTTAGTACCTACCTACATTCCAGAAGCATCAAAAGGTAAATTCTGCTGCTGGAAAGGGAACATCTCAGATACTAAGGTGCTAGGGCTGATGGGAGTCTTTCATAGAATCATAGAATCATTAAGGTTGGAAAAGACCTCTAAGATCATCTAGTCCAACCGTCAACCCAACACCACCTTGCCTACTATACCATGTCCCAAAGTGCCACGTCTACATGTTTTTTGAATACCTCCAGGGATGGTGACTCCACCACCTCTTTGGGCAGCCTGTTCCAATGCTTGACCACTCTTTCAGTAAAGAAATTTTTCCTAATATCCAATCTAAACCTCCCCTGGCGCAACTTGAGGCCATTGCCTCTCGTCCTATCGTTTGCTACTTGGGAGAAGAGACTGACAACCACCTCACTACAACCTCCTTTGAGGTAGTTGTAGAGGGCGATAAGGTCTCTCCTCAGCCTCGTCTTCTCCAGGCTAAACAATCCCAGTTCCCTCAGCCACTCCTCATAAGACTTGTTCTCCAGACCCTTCACCAGCTTCGTTGCCCTTCTCTGGACACGCTCCAATGCCTCAATGTCTTTTTTGTAGTGAGGGGCCCAAAACTGAACACAGTATTCAAGGTGCAGCCTCACCAGTGCCCAGTACAGGGGAAGGATGACTTCCCTGGTCCTGCTGGTCACACTATTCCTGATACAAGCCAGGATGCTGTTGGCCTTCTTGGCCACATGGGCACACTGCTGGCTCATGTTCAGCTGGCTGTCAGCCAGCACCCGCAGGTCCTTTTCTGTCGGGCAGCTTTCCAGCCACTCTTTCCCAAACCTGTAGCATTGCATGGGGTTGTCTTCATCCAAGTGCAGGACCTGGCACTTTGCCTTGTTAAACCTCATACAATTGACCTCAGCCCATCGATCCAGCCTGTCCAGATCCCTCTGCAGAGCCTTCGTACCCTCAAGCAGATCGACACTCCCGCCCAATTTGGTGTCGTCTGCAAACTTACTGAGGGTGCACTCGATCCCCTTGTCCAGAGCATTGGTAAAGATATTAAACAAGGCTGGCCCCAAAACTGAGCCCTGGGGAACGCCGCTTGTGACTGGTCGCCAGCTGGATTTAACTCCATTCACCACAGCTCTCTGGGCTCGGCCATCCAGCCAGTTTTTTATCCATTGAAGAGTACACCTGTCTAAGCCATGAGCTGCCAGCTTCTCCAGGAGAATGCTATGGGAGACAGCGTCGAAGGCTTTACTAAAGTCCAGGTAGATAATATCCACAGCCTTCCCCTCATCCACTAGGTGGCTCATCTGGTCACAGAAGGAGATCAGGTTGGTCAAGCAGGACCTGCCCTTCATGAACCTATGCTGGCTGGGCCTGATCCCCTCATTGACCTGCACATGCCTGTTGAGCTCACTCAAGATGAACCACTCCATAATCTTCCCCTGTACTGAGATCAGGCTGACAGGCCTGTAGTCCCCCGGATCCTCCTTCTGGTCCTTCTTGTAGGTGGGTGTCACATTGGCATGCAGTAGTTGGTTGAAGTGGTCATGTTGCTGAATGATGATGGTGAAAACTCTGCCTATCCTTCAACCATCTGCCCATATACACTAATCTCAGGTCCACTCCTATGAGCATCCTCCAAGACCATGGTATTCAACTACTCAGAATGGTGCCTGGGAGTGCTAACAGGTCCTGATGCAACACTGTTTATACTGTTAAGCTGTCACCATGCTCTTAACTTATGGAAAATAGCAACCTACCAAACAACTCCTGAGCACATTTGGGTAACTAGGTTGTCCTGTGGACCATTCCAGAAAGCAGTTTACTTTGTCTTCCTCCTCTGGAAACAGAAGAGCTCACTGGTGAAGAAATAGCTCTGCTGTCCCAGCCCAGTAGCTGCTCTTAACTAGACTTCATTAACTACATATATGTGGTCTTTAAACCAGTATTGGCTGGGACCTTGCTCCCTGAATACTGGTGTTTTCTGATGTGATGCAGTGCTTTCACGTCTCTTTCAGAGACACAGATTGTAGCTTTAGCTAAATTAGTTGAAATAATATAAGCAAGTCTGGATGATCTTAATCGTCCTGACCAAAGCGGTAATGGCCAGAATTTGTATCTGATGGCATTGGCAAGATCCAAAACTTTCAGGGTTCTCCACTGACAGCCTAACCTTCTTGTCTGATTTTTTTTCCCAAAACTATTGGTCTTATTTCCAGTTACCAAGACTGCCACGTGTAATTGCAAGAGGGGAGAAAATTGCCAGCATAGATGATCAAGGTGATTTTCTAATTTCCTTGAGCCAAAATAATGTGAATAACACTAAATGGGAAGCCAGAGAGAAGGAACCCACACAACAAATCTGGTCCTTTTTAGTATTACTGATACGTGGTAGCAGATCCCTTGCAATATAGCTCTGAAAAATCATTGCAGACTCAAAGTGATTCTAAAACATTTAGCAGTGCTTGAAAATGAGTGCCAAATACGCAATTATTTTCTATATATTGGCCTCCGTCTCACCCCAGATTGCTGTTTTACATGCCATAATAAAGACAGAAAAAAAATAGATTAGACTGAGAAGCTGTATAAGACTTTACATATTTCTTTTCTTTTACTAGCATCTTAAGACTTTATTTTTTCTGTATGGGCTGATGTAGGTGCCTGCTTATGTCTAACCCTTTTATAGTGCTTTGTCCTCATACAAATAATCATGAAAGCACATCAAATAATAACAGCAGGGGAATTACTATGCTGCCAAAAGGTTCCCATCAAGCAGCTAGAGTGTAGTCATCATTATAATCATTTTGAGATGTTGAATGTAGTTAAACCAGCTAGCTCAGCTCCTCTGAAATCTCTGAAGCTTTTCTAAGAGTAAAAGAGCTTCGAACTATGAATAAGGATCAGTAAAGTGTACTAGAAAAAAAATTCCACCTGTGTCATTGCATGCACATATACATATAAATATGTGTATGTGTGTGTGTATGTTCAGCGCCACAACCATGAAATAGATATTTTTTAAAGATTTAAATATTTCAATATTTTCTTTTTTTACTTCAAGGTTTTGGCTATTCTCAAAGGTGAAAATGTGGCACGTAAAAAGAAAGGGTCGTCTGCTTTAGCCTTTCTCCTTAATTTTCACTGCTCCTCCAAATGCAGTTCCATGTAGAAATGCTTAATGTAGTAGAGGATGTTAAGCATTCCAGGTGATATTTGTAGTTAACTGAATTAGTGTAGCAAATTGTCTTCCTGTTTTATGCCCTGTTGCAACCATTTGTAAAATGGAATTATATGATTCTACCTCACAGACGTGCAGTGAGACTGAAAATATAATTTTGACTTCCTTTAAAGGAGGGAAATTACCTAAATATGCCAAGTGTTATGTGAGTGCTGGTGTAAAATTGGTGTATTTTGTCTTTGGCCTCTGATTCCTGATGTTATTTGCAGAGGCAGCTGCACGTGACTATCTCTTCCTGAAGACTCATTTCATTTTCTTAATTTCTACTGTGAGAAAACTTCATTCATGACTAATTTTCCAATAAATTTCCTTTTTCTTTTTTCACTCTGTCTCCGCTTGTTTGCCCCTATTAGCTACCTTTGTTTTTTTAAGCTTTGCCTCCAAACTACCAAGATTCCTTTCTCCAAAACTCTGCTCACACTTCAGGAAATATTTTGCATCTAGGGCTATTCCAGTTCTCCAGATCTTCCTTTGACCCTTTGACAACAGTGTTGTAGTCTTACCTCTGGCTGATTTCCTCAAGTCCTCCACACTTATTCCACACAGATGGGAAGTATGCGTTGGGGAAAGGGAAGCGTCATACAATATGTCAGCTACACTTTAAAAATACCTGAGGTAGATAGCATTTATGCTGAGGCACTGTGACAATGCACAGAGTTCAGATACAGTAAGTCACAAAGAGTGTT
>VYZW01009934.1:0-20112 GCA_013401315.1 Balaeniceps rex
AGGAAGAAAAGTAACTCTAACCCAGCTGAAACCCGGACACCTATCTGTGTCAAAGAATCAGAACATACTTTTCTTGTCTATGTACAGACAAAAATAAAGGTAAGTTCTTTCCTGAATAGAGAGCCCACGGTTCTACTGCTGGTTATTCAATTCTGTAAGCAAAAATCATTCATCTTGAACAGATACATTCAAACTCTCCTCCTTATTGATCCAGTTCCAACAAAATATAATAGGTATCTTTCTGCTGAATTTAATGGAACTTGGATTAAATTTCTGGGAATAGACACTCATCTGATCAGGCAGCATAAAAAATAGAGTTTGGTCTCCAGCCACAGCTACCAAACCAACTTAATTTTAAGATATTGAGGATTACATACAAAATATTCAGGTATGTGCCAGGTACTTTTTGAGTTAGAAGTACATTTGAAGAGAAAATTGCAATCTGCTAGCAGTCATTCCACTGCAGCAAAAGGAGGCTAACTTCATCAAGTATGTTATTTGCTGTGAATTATTCACTCTGCAACGTTACCATGGTTACAGCTGTGTTACTTATCCTCACATCATTATTATTTTCTTTTTAGTCATTATGGCTACACTGTAAATAGTATTTTACTTTTTCTGAACATGCCATTTTCAACACGAATAAGAAACAAGACTCACAGGAATATCAATATTGATATTATATGCAATGTGGCTTTGGCATTGACATTAATGTTCCTCTGCATAAGTGCAGCATGACATTCATATAAAGCAGCCGATCAACATTATTTTGCTGCTTTTGATTTCCATACTGATGTCAATGCATAAGGTAACCTAATGAAGGCATCATAAAAATAATATCAACACTTGTATTGCCACCATTGCAGTGTATATTACCATTAATGTAAAATATTGTTTTGAGGTGGAATCACAGCCAACTATATTAGAATAAATGCACCTCATGAGAATATTAATGAGTTTTGAAAAAAACAAAACAAAACAAAAAATGTCTATATCAAAACTGGTAGGCTTTTTCAGTTAATTCTACCTTTCTATTACTTTTTTTCTGATTGTTTGCTAGTAATGACCTCTCACAGGTTGATAAATTAGCTTATTCTTCAATAGTGAATGACTAGTAAGCCAGAGATTTTGCAGTTCTGTGGGAGACAAAGGAAACAAATATTGAATGCACATTTTCTCGATTGAAAAAGTTTTCTTTCCCTGGAAAAAAGGAAGTCAGGATCCACCTCTTTGTACAGATGTCTGAGCTAAGACAATAAAAGTCTTGATGTAAAATACACTAAGATGCTGAAATCACTACAGAAACTGCTAGAAATGTTTTGAATGTCAGGTATTCTATAATCTCATTGAGTATTTTTTATCCACAGATATGTAAGGTAGGATTTTTCTGACTTCTTTTAACTGCCTAAATTTAATCAGATGAAGTCGATGTTAGATACCTAGATAACTTAGACTGTCTTTATGGGCAGTGGAGAGAAAGAATCACATTTAGGTATGTATGTATCTTAAACTAGATGCTTAAGTTGTGTCAGATGAATTGCATGCTAAAAATATTTATCTCCATCAAATAAATAGCTAAGATATAAATGTCTGAAGTAGAATGAGACTAATCCTACCTACAGAATCTGCCTGTTCATCATGAAGCTGTTCATCTCTCTCATTTTTTTCAAGTTTGCCTTAGATCAAAGTTCTAAAATCATCATTTCATTGTTACAATCTCATACACTAGTTTTTTACTGATAACACATCAACACTTTTCTTAAAGTCCACGTCTATCTTTTTTATTTACTCATATAGCCAAATCTTCAAAGATTTGAATCCATTTTGAAGATTATGACTAACCAAAAGTAACTTTGATGTCTGTGTAGCAGGTCCATGCTACTTAATCTTCCTTCTGCAATTCTGATTTGTCAAAAAGTGTCAGATGAGGTCTTGTGTATAGCATTCAATAACACAGTCGCACAAATATAGTATAGATTACAGAGATACAAGTCTCTAAACCTCTTATTACAACTGCCAAAGTCCTCCCTTTGACAAACTTTACATTGATCCTTTTTCCTGTAGATTCAGGAAGTAGGTCCAGGAGCAAAAATTGAGGCAACTGTTAAAAAAAAGATGATGGGAATAAAGGTCCTCAAATTTCTTCTCATTAATACGTTAACCTTTGGATGGACAGAGTTTGTTATTTGTGTTTACAAATAGGGTAAATGATTAAGAGAAGGATCTAAGGAGATAGGTGAATTTTACTGCATATAATGCTTCACTGTTAGCTCAGAAAAAAAACCACAAGGCTGAAGATGACTCAAGTAAACTGTAGTTTCAGACCTTCACTTTAAAGGTTGTAGAGCAAAGTTGAAAATCTTTTCCAAAGATTATTGGTATCCCACACTGGGAATAGATTTTATTCTATCCACATCTCTGATTGAGTTTCAAGCAGCTGCTTTACTTTGAGAAATCAGGAGTAGAAACCAGATACTGCTCAGAAAGCAAAAATAAATAAAAAATTCAGGCACTGCCTGCCTGCCATTACTTGCTTTGTAGAGAAACCAACATTCTCTGGTAAGAAGAACTCATGTTTTTTTGTCAGCACTGCTCACCAGGCAAAGTGTTTAGCTCCTTGCCTATGTTGATGTGGATTTTCACATTGTTGCCCCCCCCGGTAATGTATTGGTGTTCCAGTCAAGAATTTCCTCTGGATGTGTGCACCAGACCTTTGGTTCACTGTAGGCCATCTAGAAACAGTCTAATATCATTTGATTTCTGAGAGGCTGTACAGCCTACATAGTTATCAGTTGTGACATTTCATGGGCTTGTTGTTTTCCTTTCTTCAGGAGTTCTCATGCAGGTTTTTTAGTGATTAATCAGGTATACATGTGCTGTAGCCCTGAGCAGTTGTCCTCTGAAATGTTCAGAAACACAGGTGGTGACAAGGATTTATCTTTTAACATGTGTATAGCACAGCAGTATGTCAGTAGATAGGTCAAGGTACACAAGCTGCTGGATGCAGTGATCAGCAGTAATCACCAGCAGTCCCTCGGATGGGATGCTCAGTGCATACATGTGCGTTTTACTTGCTGCAGACATTCTCGTTGTACTCGATACATCCACATAGATCCAAACCTTACCCTTTCATTTCCATACTTTTCTCATGCTGAGATGAAATGCAGCTGTGATAACTTCTGTTCTGGAAATTAAAGCAATCTGCTCTCTATGTTTTTCCATTCAAGAGTAAAGGATGGGAGAGACTGATACACGTTTGACAGGGCAAAGAGTATTTTCCCTCTGGTTTCCTTGTTTGCTAATATAATTTAGGAAGCCACAGTCTAATATCAGACTCTAAATCCATGGTAACTTCTATGCAGCCAAATAAAGCAATGTTTAGATTGTCTGTAATTCAGATCTCTTGGGAGATCATCCTTTCTTCCATGTGTAGAGTGGCCAGTATGATTTTGTAAGTGAATATTTAATGGGAGTTCTTTTGTATCTTCCTTTTAATATCTTTCTTAGCCTATGAAGTGCTAGCACATTCATTCTGCACTTCTATCTATTTTAAAATGCATTTGACACTTCCCAAGGAGGCTATGGTAACTCACAGTAGTGCTCTTTGGTCATTGTCTGTGAATGCAGGTTTGTGAACCTTAAGTCTCTCTCTGTTCTGGCAAATTAAACACCATCGGGGCACGGCTCCAGCTACTGGAACTTTCTCATTTAAATTATTCAAATGGCTCAACCATTAAATGGTTAAATTATTTATATGGGGTGAGTCAGCTAGCACTCTCCAAATGCATCCCAAGCACAGTTTTGGAATTTTCTCAGTCTGGAGACTCTTTCCAAAAGTAGTTTGGATGTGGTCATCCTGTGTTGGAGGCTAAGACAAAGTTTAGTAGCAGAGGTTAAGTCTGTATGTCTCTTGTAAACCCATAAATCAACCCATTTTCAAAATTATCTCAACTGTTTCAGTAAGTAAATGGTCTAATTCTATTTTCCTTATTAACATTTTGAAATAGTACATTTATTTAAATTTATTTTTTCCTCAGAATTCAGAAATTAAACCCACTTCTAGATCATATATCTGTTATTACAATAGAGCATATTCATTTAAAAATGCAAGAAACTGTGACAACAGTTAATAATTAAAGTTGCAATTGTATAAAGATTATTACTTAGGAAGATATATATATATATATAAAAGATACAACATAGAAAGGGACATAAATGTGGTAGAATACATTTTAATAAATTGTGAGAGAATATTCCTGGGAATTTTCTTTCAGCACCTGCTCAGCTGTGGTGACAACATAAATATATATTGCAAGTTTAAGGACAATGCAATCAGTATTATGAAAGTACAGGATATATTCTTGATTACTTCTTGCTTTTGAAGACGGATTTTATCGTGGGATCTGAAACCGCAAGTGAAACTATTTTTGGAATTACTTGGTATAATTATTGGATCATTTACAGGAACGTGTAATTACTCTGCAGTACATCATCTTTAATAGATAGTTTTTTTTTCTCTTACTCGCCAGAGGTCTGATCTTGTATCCCTGAAATGAAAGGATGATTTGCCAGTGTCCTCAGTGTCATTGGATCAGACCATAATATGCTAACGTTTTTTTTAAAAATGTCATTTGAATAAATCTATTTGTGCCAAGTTTATTTAAATAATTCATGGTAACCAAATAAAAGAAAATGTAAAATTAAATAGAAAAGTAAATGTAAAATAAAAAATAAAAATAAAATCCAAAGTTTGGTACAACTTTTAAACATACTGATTTTGCCTTGATAGGTTTTAATTTTTTTTTTTTTCCTGTGTCATTACATTTGCATACACTACATTATTACACAGAACTCATGTCTTCTGTGAAGGCGAAGTGACAAAGGAATATTGTCATATATTGAAATCAGATGACTCTGGCTCAGGACAACAGAGTTTGAGTCATTCTTTTGCTACTGGATGTCCTAGATAGGTAGCTCATTCATGTCATGCTTCCATTTAACCATGTACAGAACTAGTGTTGTGGAGTTATACTTCACAGAGGTATGGTCTGATTTTTACTGAAGGGGTATTCTTTTGAGACCTTTCAGCAGGTTGTCATGCCATGGGACTATTCAGCCACTTGGTAGTACTCCACAGCTTATGTTTCAGGCCCTACTTCTTCACCTTTAGTGTTGTTTTAGAAATGCATGCTGGTTTGTGCTTTCATATTTCTCTTACGTTCTTTGTATTTCGACAACTTATCCATCGAATATGCACACCTCATCACCATTAAAATCTGAAAGATTTTACCTTCAGAGACAGCACAGCACCCTTAGACCTTGGAATGAAAATCTTCTTGAGTAAATATTGAGGGATATTTTCACAGACTGTCTTCAAAATCTGTAAACCACAGATGCCTGCAAGGCATCTATAATACAGATATGCAGAATTTTTGGGGAACTGTAAGACCTCTGGATTTATCAGGAAAAGCAGCCATCACAGAGTAAAACTTGTAAAATAAATAAAAATACTGTTCAACATCTGGTCCCATAATTCCAGTTTAGTAGCAGAGAACTTTTCCTGCTATTTATTTGCATGGTGCATGAGCATTATGTGTTTATCTCAGCCGTTAGCTGAATTAATTATGTTAGGTAGAGAAGAGATATGGCCTGAGGCAAAAGTCTGGTTGTGCACATTGTAGTGACAGGTAGCCACCCTTATTCTTGTATTTTGTTCCATAGTTCCTCCTCTTGGTTTCAGGAAAACGTCATTGCTGTTAGAAGAGCAGAATCATTATGGTTCTTTGGGTTGTGGTGCTACCTTACTTATTTGCTACATGTATGCCCCAAAATTAGGACACCTACTAGTCCTTGACTCTTCTTTCTATCCTTATGGAAGACACTGGTACAGAGAAAGGCAGAATCATCTGCTCACAAACTCAGCCTCCTGGGAAACTCCCTGAATTCCACTCAACCCACAGCAACTGTTGGAGTAATGTAATTTGTTTGGGATAGATATTATAAGGTTCAGACAGACCACTGCACTGTTCCAGGGAATGAGAAACATGTACACTAGTCAGTGGTATACTTTCATTTTCCAATATAAGTGTAAAACTCTGTTGGGAGCAGGAGTTTCAGGGTACAGGCCCCTCTGGAAAATCTGCATTTCTCAGAATAGCATTAATCAGTGCCAAAATATTAATATGCAGATTTTATAGGTTGCCCAGACATAGCTCTAATTCCCTGCTTTACTTACAGTATGAACACTTTGAAGCTGCAAAAACCTAGGCCCCATAACCATTACCCAAAGTCATGTCACCTTCTCAATGAAATGTGGAGGGGTGGGGTGGAGAAGGGAATCATATTTTTTTATGAAAAAATTTATATTGTGTGTCAGGAAGGTATTATAAGCAAGTGATGAATAATTGGCATAATTTGTAACTTTTATAACAAGGGAACTTCTGGACACTACCTTAAATGAGATAAATTGTCATTGCAGTAAGTCTGTCCCATATAAACATTACTGTTAATAACGCTGACACTGGTTGGCTGAGGGGAATAAGCTTTTCAATAAGTTCAAACATATATTTTATTGATGAAAACTGCAACACAAAATCATGATTTTGTCCTTTTAATGTTAGATTTCTTTTAATGAAGTTTCTAGCTCTTTATAACTGTGCTGGGCCTGGCCTTACATATACTAAATCATGTAAAAAGACTACCTTGCTGTCCAGACAGGGGCAGAACTCAGATGAGTGTTACTAGGATTTTCATATTTGCACTAAATGAGAATAGGCCTCAAAATCAAAAGGTGGATTCAGCATTCATATTTGAAAGGTCTAATGTGTACTTCCTTTTCCTTTCACTATGATTAGCAAAAAAGATGCTCAGAAAAAGAAATAAATAAAGAAAAAAAATCTTCCATTTCTACAGGGTCATCTGCAGGTGATTTAATTGTCAATTGTTTAATTGTTAATTACATCTTCCACCTCAGGAAACAAATCTTATCACAATAAATTGAGAAAGAAAATCTGTATGTGAAAGTATTTAAATGTTTGAAATGTACCTTCCTTTTGGTGGTCCTAACTATATAAAATTCTTTTAACCTTGCTTTTCACTACTGCAAATAAACTAAAACAGAGGATAAGTAGAACAAAACTCTGCTTTCAGAGACAACAGTGTAAATTCAGAACAAAAAGTATTGATAATGACATTGCTGTAAATTTATTTCTACTCACTACCAGTGGAATATAGCTATCTGTTATGGTCAGATCCTGTTTCAGTTTTGATAGTGGAAAAGCTCCTCTGACATCAACTGAAATAGGCTGTGCTTTTAAATGCATGGGCAGTACTATACAGCTGCTTCTGTTTAGTCCCCTGTGCTAATACAGCATCAGACCCATTTATATGGTGAAAAGACAAGCTTACTGGAGAATTGGTGCCAAACAAAGACAAATGACACCCTGACATAATCTGAAAATGCATGAATTTCTCAATAGCTTTTAAATTGGTACAGAGAGTATGAAACTTCTGTTATCTCACTTCCATTTACTTTATTTCCTGGACTTCTTGAGTGAAAGTGAAAGGCATGGATAAGAGGTATGCTATTATTCTGTGGAGTACTTCTTAAACTAGTTTTTTTAAGGTACCATAAAATTAGACTCATTAGTAACTGTGTAATCTGTAATGCTTGTGTGGGTTCTTATACCACATTTTTAATGTATAGGTGTACGGAATAAAACAGAAGGACTAACATCTGTCTTGTGTTTGCCCTCTTGTCTTCTCCTTGGGGGAAAATGAGCAGAGTGGTGTGTTTTAGTTTGAAAGCTATCCAGAGGAATAATAGGTTTGGCCTAGCACAGTTGAAGAAGCAGAGCACCGCGTGCATCTTGAGGGGAAGGTAGTGAGGTATCTGATGGTCCTTAATTTCCCTGGGAGACCATTCTGCAATATTAGATCAAGCTCACAGAAGTCTGCACCCATAACTTTTTAATACAGAAAATTCCTTAATGTCAAAGGAGCAATCAGTGTTTTCGTCCCCCAAATATGGGGATCAACTGAGATCTTGAAGATAAGGGTTATGGCACTTTTGGAACTTTTTTCTTCGGACGCACTGGGTCAGGAGCTGGGGTTTGTTCACAGGGCCATGGTCAGTGAAGACACATGCTGCCAATCCGGCACTGGCTGGTGTCCGGTATGTGCCAAAGACCACAAGCCTGGGTGGGCAGCTTTACTCTTGTTCAGTTGAACAATGATAAAAGTGAAGTGATGAACACTAGATCACTGCTTCCTGATGGAAACAACAGGACTTGGGAATGTTGAAAATATTTCTCAGGGATGGTCACCCAGACTTTACCATCAATGAGAAATTGAGGAACAATCGTGGAGTATAGGCTGACCTGACAATTTGAAGATGTATACTTCCCACTGCAAATGATGATAAGCATGGCTTCTGACTCTCAAGCTATTTTCTCTGTCCTCAACAAAATTCAAGCCTTGTTTTTGTTCATCTTCAATTGGTATCCTTAGTCAGATGATCCTCTCCACATGATTTGCTGATAGCAACAGTCTTGTGTGGTGAAAGATAAGTTACAATAATAAACAAGGGTAACATCAATAGAAGCTGCTCCATGACCTAAGGTTTGAACAACGAAAGACTATCTGATGTTCGCTGTTTTACAGCAGAATGGCAGGTATGACAACAATGAGAATCTACAGAGATGTTCTTCTGTTACTTGGAGAATAAACCATTCTTTCTGCTGTATTCAGCTGGATTAACTATATTGTTTTCACTCTTTCATTTCAGTCTATTTTTACCCAAAGTTCCTCAAACTACTTGACTATCTGAAGAGTCATATCTAAACAGTCATCTGATTCTGTAAAGTGAATTTAAACACATGCAAACTCTTATTTAATGAGATAACTTACCTACCTGAAGATATGTACCTGTTTAAACACCTTACTGAAGCACAGGACAAAACATGGCTTGCAGGTACCAACTATTGATATGGAATATCAAATACTTGTGGAGAACTTAGGGACTGATCTAGAGAGTTAAAGTATTCCCTAAAATAATTATATCAAATGATATATTTTCTGTAATCATGATTGCTCTCATATTCCCTGAGCACGAAAGGCTTAATCTGTCAGTTTTCATAATCAGCTGTGAATATATTAATCTTTTTTTTCTTTTTTTTAAATCAAACCCTGTCAGTTTATAAGAAATACCAAGCCTCATGAGTCACGTAAACTAGATAGCACAGGGACTAGGGGCTACTTCTCTCTCTACAAATAACACCTGGAAGGAAGGGTCAGGAACGAGATAATGATGGGTCTTCTGGTGACACAGGTGCCTTGGGGCCCAGCCTAGAAAATAAATAGTAGTCTTACATACGTGCAGCAGTACACGAAACTGAGATACATGCAAATAGCATGCTTCCTAAGGTCAGGTCAAGGCCAGAAGAGCGCACATCCTGAGCTGAAGAGAATAGAGGGAGGATGAGAAAATACCTGTTGAGCAAGCTAGGACAGTGTAGTTCTCAGCATTGACACCAGAGGCACTACTCCCCTCACAGCTGTGATTTGAAGGAGACATTTCTCAGATTTCTCTTTTGTGAAGATAAACCAAAATATTCTTTTTCATTTTTTCCCCCTAACATCACAACAGAGAGCATCAACTAGGTGGATATATAACTCCCCAGCACATACGGACACACAGAAGTGTGTGCATGTTAGGCAAGCAACCACTGGTAAGAAACCTCACAGAGCATTTCAGTTCTTAAAAGTCACACATATGATGTCTTTTAGATACCTTGAGGCATCTAAGTGATTGGAATTGGTTTTGGTCACTTAAAGTCAGGTTTATATTTTTCTATTTATTAGGCTCCTGTGAATATATCTGAGAGATGGAATAAAATTAATAGAAAGCTTAATGGAGATACAATCATTGTTTTTTAATGTATAGGAAAGGAGGAAAGCAATATTCAGTAATTTTACATGTACAAAATCAACTTTTCTGATAAGACTCAGTATTCAGTTGCTAAAGTACTGTGAGCACATTAAAGAATTTTTGCTTCTCAATGTTAAATACAGCTCCGTTTTATATTGCATAGAGGGCAAGACAAGTTGTAAATAATTTCCACTTCATAATGAAAGTCATCTCTTTAAAATAGTAAAGTAACCTCCCATTTCATGAAACATATTCCTTTAAGTAAAGTAGAAATTTAATTATGTTTATTTCAATACAAGGGTAAATAAAAGTAGTTGGAATAGTTTTCTAAATTGTTTAAAACAATTTTTAAAGGAACGTAGTTTTTCCACTTTATATAATCAGGGTAGAATCATCTGCTTAGCTGGCAAAAAGTAGAAATGCGTATAATTCAAACTACTTTATCTGTGTTTAATAACTAGATATTGACTTGTTAAGAGACCAATGTAGAGATTTATTGCTGAGAGTAAGAGATTATTATTGAGGGAGGCAAAGCCTTTGTAAATATTAAACTGTTACAGTCAATAAATCTCAGTAAGAGTGGCCAATACTTCAAATTATACATTAGTTCAACAAACTACTTCTGGAATAAGATTAATATTAAAACTGTAAACCAAACTATTTAAGAGACAGTTGAATGTTCACACTTCTAGTCCTGTCCTATGAAGCTCATGTGAGGAGATCCTGATAATCTTTTTTTGCTCGTGGATATGGTTCTTCTCAAATCATAGTGATTGAACGCATTAAATTCAGGGAAAGTAGAATCTTACTCTTGAACAAGATCATAAGTGAACTTCTGGAGGTATAAAGAACTCCAGTATCAGTTAGCCAGGTGTATAAGGTTGTCTGCTCAAAAAGCTTCACTAAACCATTTATCTTCTCAACCTATACTGGAATTAATGTAGTAGATGAATGGTCATATTTACATCCCACCTAAGATCACCTTAAATTACACCTGAGTTCCTTTACTGTCTTTCATCAATTCCATGCAAATTTTCAGATATATTAGCCAGAGATGTTATCAACATTTGACTTACACTGACAGGTAGAATTTAGGCCACCTATCTACGGCTTATGAGTCAAAATTTCTGCCTGTTGGTATAAGTTCAATTCTCAAGTATTTCTTTCAGGGATGTTGCTGGTAGTGATTTGTCTTCTAAAACTTTGATGTGTTTTGCTTTCAACTATTCTGTATATCCAAGGCAAATTGAAAATGTTGACTATTTCTTCAGCAGCAAAGCTTTTTTTTCTTTTCCTTTTTTTTCCCCTCTGGGGACAAGCCTATATTTTTATTGTAGATCTTAGTGACTTAACTGCATTTGTTAAAAAAAATATAACCTAGCCAACTGTCTGCACCCATACTAGCATAAAGGAACTAGAAATGCATTTAACTGCCATACTGTCAGAAATTAAATTGACAGAAATTGAAGTATTTCATTTCAGGCCCACAATATAAAAATAAGTCTTCTTGTTTTGGGGGTATTACACATTTCATATTTGAATTTTCAAAACAATACCGTTTTGTCTATTTGCTGAAAATTTCTATGTTTCCACTTTTTATTACTGCAAAATGAAAGGAAAAAATATGACAGATGAAGGAAGCAAAATAAAAGATCAAGAGCTATTGTTGGCTAGAACAGTCCATTATTCAGTCTGCTATGGGTATTTGAAATATTATTTGCTTTCTATGACTATGTTTATACCCCTCTACTTAACTGTTGTCATCTCAGACAACATACGCATAACTAAATCAGGTTACATTAGATTTTCCATTCACAAATTAAAATAGTAAACTTTCAGGGCATATTTGGAACAGAATGTGTTAAAATCTGTTTTTTTTTTTTCCAACCGGAAAGTTCAATAATTGATAACAACTGAAGGGTAGATAAACTTGCATACTTTACATATTATTTTCCAAGCCTTTAATAATCACATTAAAAGAATTTTTGGGGAGTTAATTTTTTTTCTGGTTTCAGTGAATTTTGAAAAACTGTTTATTCTCATTTGAACCGTGCTGGTTTGAAATGGGAATGTGTTTGGAACCTTGTTGTGAATTACATAAATTTTAATGAGCTTCAACTTTTCTCCTTCCTTTTACAAGGTTGTTTTGGACATTGAGAACACTGATTTTTGAAATGCTGAAAGGTTGAACTGACAGAACTCTTTAAAAACTTGCATGTATATAAATAAACTTTGCTTAAAAACTAACTGCAGACAATTTATTTATATGGACAGTCTTACACAGTGTCATGGTATTTATGGGGCAAGCATCATATCATTACAGAGTGAACACTGGAAATTATTGGTTTGGCCTTCTAACCCAGAGTTCAGGATAAATAATAATTTATTTTCTTCTCTGCAGTTTATTTTTTTTCTAAAGAAAAACTCATTTTAGGTACAGAATCTGATTTTAAGCGACGTGACGTTTTCACCCAATTTTCCAGCTGGCTTGACTGATTCAGAGGAAGGTCAAGTGATTAGCCCAAGGTCACAGACTGAGTCATTGACTCAGTCAGATTAGAAACTAAGATTCTGCCTACTGGAGAACTTTAGTCGGGAAGATAAAGATTGTAATAAGACAGAGACATATTTCAGCACAGTATAAGATTTTTTTTTTCTCCTGGTGAATATAAGTTTCACTATCTACTGCAAAACATTTTTACATATCCAGGCTCTTCAAGATTCTGGGTATCCTACTTTTCCTGTGGCAACTGACACCTTCCAGAGGTTCTGGTGGCTTCTGCTGAGAGATAATCAAATAAATTTTGACTGCGGTGGGCCCTGATTTAGGTTAAAATTCGTTTCAATTCCTGGGCCACTGTTTGCTTCAGCAAAACAATTTTAGGTACCTTATCTTCATTAGGGTCAGTTGCAGAGCTAGATTAATTACGCTGATTGACCAGAGCAGACAGTGACGTGAATTATCTGCCTCTTTTACTCTGCTGTGTCCTCCCCCTCATATGTGTGGAGGCCACGCAGCAGGGTGCACCTTTGTAACAACAGATGGCTCAGCACAGTAGCTTGACTTCAGGTGAGGGAATGTGCAAAAATGCATCTCATTTCACCCTGCCTTCGCTTGGCTTCTTTTCTTTTGTCCTCTATTTTGTTATTTCTACTACTTAAACACAGCCACTTCTTACATCTTCAGATATGTGATGTAACTTGACTAACTCCTCAGCTTGTAAACTGTAGTGTAATAGAGATCCACTTAATGTCTCAAAAAATAATTAAAAATTTTCTCCATGGCCTGCAGACTGTTTCCCCAGTTGTGAACAACACACTCCTTTGATTTGTTATGTGCATCTCAATCTCTTGTCTTCTCCAGGCGCAGGGCTCGGTGGCCGGAGACGGTGCACTTGCCCAAAGGCAGGGGATGGTGCCCAGCAGAAACCCCACAGCTGCAAATTTGTACCTATTAAACTTCTGTGGGGTGTTTGTCTTTTTTAGCAAGAAATGGAAATATCCCACCAGATAACACCTAACTAAAATAAATCGCAAAGAGGCTGAAGTGTTTTTGGGTTTTAACTGGCAAGAAGAGAAAAAAGCTGATTTCTGATAAGGATATCAGCTGCAGCTTTTTGGTGTAAAACTTTATGGAAAACAAGAACCTTATAATTTTCACAAGCCCTTTTTGCAGTGCAGCGTAATACACTCTAGCATTTCTTTAAATTTGCAAATATATATTTAAACACCATACTGCGTTCTTCTGAGAGAGGTGGGGGTTTTTTTCATTCATACAAGAAGAAATTCCCTGATATGTGCATAAATATATATATATAAAGTACATTCATATTAATATATGTTGGTGCTCAAAAAATGGCCATGAATGTGTACAAACCCTGGAGCATACCAGTTCAGGTGCAAAACAATCATGGACATTTGATTTCAGCATATTGATGAATACAATATAAAATCCTGTGTGGTTAGTGCATGTGTTCAGTTGATAAGAAATGTGCTTGTGAACAGTTTGGATACAAGATTAAAAAAAAAAATCTCTGTGATATAAGAGATTCAGCTTTTAAAATCTGAAGAACCTCATTCTCATGTAAGAGTTGAAAGATTAGGAACAGTGAATAAATAATCCTCTCAGAATATCTTTTTTCTGTAACTTCATATAAGTAATAGCCAATATCTGGAATGTCTTGCTGTTATTTAAATAATATTGAATATACATGCTTTGCATACAGAATTCAGATGAGACAAATATTTTCCAGTGTTATATAAGTGTTATAGTACAGAGTGAGGAGTAATAAGTATTGTGGTTTTGATACATCCAGTATCAAGCACAGATTTTGCAAGGGTAGGTAAAATGCCTGAAAACACCTAACAAGTTTTGCCCTGAATGTTTTTTAAACAACAGTGGGCTGAGCTATAGGTTAATGTATTAACTTGGCATCAGCCATGAAATTGAAGATTTTGTGAGCATGGGTTTTATTTTAGACCTTAAATGCTATTTGTGTAATTTTTTACAGAGATTACTACTGGCTGTATGAAAGAAAGATTTGCGTTTAGCTTTTGAGCTATGTTTGGATTTACAAATATTGAAAACAATTGTAGGACGTATATTCAGGATTGCTGTGTTAATTCATTTGCAATTTTTACAAGAGAACCAATAACATTTTTTGTCTTTGATAATTTTTTCTAACTTCCATGTAATTGAGGTCTATTTCACTAAGTTTTCTGGTGTTGCACATTGCACAGCATTATCTGCATGGTAGGTTTATTTTGACGTACTCAGGAGGTAGAAATGATCTTCTGGTTATTTCAATGGACTAGGGAATATTACGTAGATTCTTTACCACAGACTTCCTTTTTAACCATAGGATTATTATTTAGCTTCTGTTCTTTAGTTGCTCTTCTCTCTAAATTGAGGCTAGCTCTCTTTATCTACCTTAGATTGCAAAGTCTGTGCACAGTAAGCAGAATTCTGTCATTTATCATGGGGGGTTTTTTGCTACCCTAACAAGAATATATTCAAGTATTTGTTAAAATGTATTTGTTGTGCTGCCATTTAGAGTGACCTTGACAGGCAGGAGAAATGGGTGCAACAAAATAAAGTGCAACAAAAAGAAATGCAAAGTCTTGCACCTGAGTAGGAATAACTACATGCATTCTTACCAACAGGGGGGTAAGAGGATGGAGAGGAGCTTAGCAGATGAAGCAGAAAGGGCCCTTGGGGTCTTGGTGGATATCAAGTTGACCATGAGCCAGCAATGTGCGCTTCCAGCAAGGAAGGCTAGCAGCTTCCTAGGTTGAAGAAGAGCATTGCCAGCAGGTTGAGGGAAGTAATCCTTCCCCTCTACTTGGCACTGGTGAGACACACCTGGAGTACTGTATCCAGTTCTGGGCTCCCTAGTACAAGAGAGACATAGACATACTGGAGCGAGTCCAACAAAGAGCAGCAAAGATGATTAAGGGACCAGAGCATCTGATGTACAAGAAGGGGCTGAGAGAACTGGAACTCTTCAGCCTGGAGAAGACTCAGGGGGTTATATACCTAATGTATCATAAAGATTCATAAAGAGACAGGCTCTTCTCAGTGATGCTCAGTGAAAGGACACAAACTGAAATACAGGAAATTCCACTTAAATATAAGAAAACACTTTTTTACTGTGAAGGTGGTCAAACACCGGCACAGGTTGCCCAAAGAAGCTGTGGAGTCTCCATCCTTGGAGATATCCAATGTCTGACTGGATGTGATCTGCCTGATGTGATCTGGAGTAGCCTGCTGTCATTGATGCTGTTTTGACCAGGGATGTTTGGCCCAGACCTCCTCCATAGATACCTTCCAACCTCTACCTGTCTGTGATTCTGTGACATATGTCCTACTAATAGTAAGGTTGTCTGTGCAAAACTATAATATCACTGACATGGAGAAGAATCAGGATAAAGAGCCGTGCTGCAATACGATAGCAATACTATATTGTACTCTTCATTATGTTCATGTGTCATCATAATTTCAAATACTACAGATACACAATCTTTTTTCTTTTTCTTTTTTTTTTATTAAGGTTTAGGTTTAAAAGTTCTGATGGGACCAGATAAAGCTGGTCACGTGGGCTTGTGGTTCTTGTGACTTTCGTTGGGAGGAAGCTTCCTTATTCTTAATATTCTTGCTTAATGCTTCACCTGAAATATTTCAGTGCATTTCAGGCCTTAAGCAGAAATCTCAGCACAAAATATACTGTCAGCAAAACCAGATAGCTTTGCACTACATTTTTAATAACATATATAGCTGTTTGCATGTCTTAAGACAGTTGTAATGAAAATAGACTTCAAAGAATAAGTATTTCCAACTCTTTTTTTTTTTTTTCAAAGGACTGCACACGTGGGATCAAACTATATGTACTGACTTCAGTGGAAGTACCATTTCATCCACTCTTCTAATGATTACTTGCATGAGGCCAGGACTTCAACTCACTGTATTGCTTCAAAAGGCCAAAACAAAATCATGCAACAATGGTTACAGTCAGTATTTCAGCAAATCCCATGATCCCAGCTTGCTTATTTGGGTGATTTGTCTAAGACTAAACCTCATTTAATCTGCTTTTACTTCAGCCAAGTCAGTAACTCTGTTGGTTTTTATGGCTGAAGTGGTTTCCTAGTGGGGAAAAGTAAAGTCACAGGTAAGACAGTTAGGCACCAACTCATCACTCAGAGGTTCTGTATCTTCACCCAAAATGCATCACCCTTCAAGTCCCCCAAAAGGCCACCCTCTTTGTAGGTATCATGTATTGGTATTTGATGCAATTTGACTAATATTCAGGCCAGTGCCTATGAAGCACCTTACCCTGGCTGCCTCCTTTATTAAGGACTAGAAATTCCAATCAGAGGAAAAACTCTGTACCCACTGATAGGTGTGGGGGCAGCACGTTACACTTCTGCACTGCAACCATTTATTATAATCAAAATGAAAATCAGAAAAAAAAAAAGTAAAAATTGAGTTTATGATGCCAGGTCCCTGGTCACTCTGTATCTGCTCAAAAGAATGAGGATCAATGCAGCAAGTCAGCTTCCTGCACTGGACTTCCCTGGATGAGGGAAAGGCTACAGAGAGCTTTGCTTGTCACCTTGGTGGCAAAAAAACCATTAATTTATCTTACTTTCACACCATGTTAAATGTGCTATGGTGGAAAAGCCTAATGTGTGGAAACATCTTCATCGACAGATGTGAACATTTGTCAGCCTTGATAATGCCATTGAGGTTTGTGCTAAAATCGCGGCAGCAGGAGAAACTCCTCCTGTAGGTATTTGAATAGCTGCATAATCCTGCTTCTGGTATTCTACACATTGAGTAAAATGAAAGCAGAAGCAGTAAAATAAAAAAAGAACATATTACTTATGGTTTTCAAAATACGTAAGCTTACAATACCTCCAAAATATTGAACCAAACTTTTGACCAGCTTGATGGTTTTCATGAAAATCTTACACTTTTTTAAGTTCCTGTAAAAAAGTAATAGCTTTTCCTCTCTATCTTCTCAAAAAAAAAATCTTTGATCTATTTCTGAATGACAATGCTTACAAAAAATTGTAATGAGCGTCTGGTTTTAATACAGAAGTCAACAAGCCAACATAGTCACTTTTCTTCTTCTGCAGCTGAACACCATGGAAGGCTATACTATAGCTACCTATCTCTGAACTGCAACTCCAGATACTATGAAAAAAGTCATATTTTGAAGTAATCAGGTTGTTGCTCTTTGTAATAAATTCTTTTTCATTTTCTTCATAGGTGTTGCCATTCCTAGGTAGATAAACCGTAACTGCACGCAGGGTATGACAGAGAGCAGTTTTGGTTTCTAATCTGTTCTTATGTGTCAGTCTCGTGTGTTGGCTGTTCAATTTTGAATAGGATGCATCTCTGTAAACACAGGAAGGTACAAAACTGCACCCTACTTACATAAGTAACATCATACAGTGTTTATTAGTAGTTTATTAGTTTATTATTAGTAATTAATTACAAATTATTTAGACTAATTTAGGTTTGCTGTGGTTTATCTGGGAGTTACTAAAAGATTTCAAAACTTGTCATGCAATTCAATTTTTTTACATAGAAAATCATTTTCCATTCTGATTCTTTTTTTTTCCAGTTGTCATCAAAATTTTATCCTTCAGCTAAAACTGTTGCAGCTGACTTTGCTTTTCAAAGAGTGTTCGAATGTTAAAGAAAATGGGACAATCTTGACTGAAATTTTATTTTCAGCAGTGCAAAACTTTTTGTATATGTTACCCATTCCTTAACTAAAATTGTTTTCCAGGTCATGACTAAAAGATTCTGCTTTGCTAAAGAACATAGTCTTTTCCTGAAAATCATGTTTATTGTAGACAAAAACCTGCAAAATGTAAATTTGATGGCAGTTTTGACCATCATTTCAATAACACGAAGTTTTAGGTTAGACAGGAAAAATATATTTTTTTAATTAATTTTGGATGGCATTTTAAACAGGACGTTGTACCTCAGGAGGAAAAAAACCCCCGTTTATTTGAGAAAATATTCTTTTTCATGATCATTTCAATTCTCTTTCAGCTAATACTTTGGAAAATACTTTTTCACGTTTGCAAATGGTGTATTCGAAGCCTAAAAGAAACTGGTAAAATACTTTTGTTAGTAGTGGTATTAACGAGCCATAAAATTTGATGTACAACATTTGATAAATTCACCTTCATGCAGAAGTGTCTTCATTTAAATTAATCTAGAGTGAAGTTTTTATGGTTCTTTAGATTATTGCATCACATATTTTCACCTTTGACTATTGAGTTGTCCATCACAGGATTATGGTTTGCATGTTTCACTGCTTGCTGACTTATAAGATCAAGACTTTAAAACATTATTGCAGTTTTAAAATTCAAGTCATATTTGTATTATTACTGTATTAAATGAGATTTATTCTGAACTTTTAAAAAAATTATAATAATGGGCCAGTAGCCACAACTCCTTTGTGCCTAAAGAAACCTGGACATAACAGATCAAAGATTTTAATATTACCCGTATTGCTGACCTATACAGTTTTACTCCCCAAAAACTAAAACATATCATAGTAATGAACTTTCAGATAGGAATTGTCATTCTTCACTGAATTGTTTTGGGCTTAATCTAAGGTAATTGTCACCAGGCCCAACCATCCTGGGCAAAACAAAACAAAATAAAAACCCCATATAGTTAAACAAACAAACGATCAAACAGCCAAAACCCCAAACGAACAAAACTAACCAATCAAACAAAAAATCCTACAGGGAAGGATCCTGGAGCAAGCACAGCATCCTAGAAGCGATGTTAGGGCAATGTCTGTGCCTATGCCATAAGCTTTGCTCTTCACTCAGCCTGAGTAGCTGGTACTGCGTAGCATTTGCAGTTCTGGTCTAACATTGGAGAGTTTTTCACTACTCTCCATTACATGCGAAGACAACTGTGGACAACAAGAACAGACATGTTATTTTACATCAAGGTAAAAGGCCCATTAGGTCTGCATTGTTAGCTGTTCAAGAGAGTTTCAGAAATTTATATACAGTATGAAATATTTCAGAAGTGTTAAGCATCTGGCTCCTCATGTGGAATCAGATTGTCACACCATGTAGGGATATATCAAATATAACTTATGCACACTTGACCATCTGAACTTGTTGAGCTCTCCTGACAGTTCTGATCACAGAGATTTTATTGATGAAATGGGATATTCATGAAAAATCTCGTGATTAAAAAAAATAGTGACAGAAAAATATTAAAAATCTGTGAAAATATTGCAGGAAGTGAGGATAGGCAGCAATAGATCAAAAATAAAAATGAGAGTATTTTACATTCCCTGCTATTATGAGCAGTGCAAAATGAAACAACAGCTATTAGCTTGTCACATCGAAAAAGACCAACTGGAGAGTGGCTCCTTAGACATGTTGCAGGAGAGCTGGTGTGCAGCAAATCAGTTTGTGGTGTTCCGGTAGTGAGTGAATTCAAAAGTGATTTCAGGCAAAAGGGAACCCGAACATTTTTTGGGAACAGTAGCATTAACAACAGTGACAGAAGCAACAGTGAAGAATTGACAAGGTTCATACACAAAGCAGGAGAACTGAGCCTGATTCAAATAAAATGCCAGGGCAGTTTACCGAGAAGGGCCTTTCTGCTGTAGAGAGCTCATTTCGACCAGTTTATAAAT
>VYZW01009938.1:0-11564 GCA_013401315.1 Balaeniceps rex
AGAAAATCGGGAGTGAAGTTGATCCCGGGAAGAAGGGAGGGGTGGTAGGAAGGTGTTTTAAGATTTGGTTTTATTTCTCATTACCCTACTCAGTTTTGATTGGTAATAAATTAAACTGATTTTCCCCAAGTCGAGTCTGTTTTGCCCGTGACAGTAATTGCTGAGTGATCTCCCTGTCCTTATCTCGACCCACAAGCTTTTTTGTTATATTTTGTCTCCCGTGTCCAGTTGAGAAGGGGCGTGATAAAGCAGCTTTGGTGGGCAGTTGGCATCCAGCCAGGGTCAAACTACCACAAGCTGAGAAAGGGAAATTCATGTAATTTTTTTCTACATATCGTTGTTTTGTTATTCAGTCAAGCCATTAACAGATTCTTTGATTTGTAGCAAAGGTTGAAGTGGATATCTCTGTAACTGAAAGGGTGGGATTCTATGCCCACTTCCCCCTTGTTATTTTTGCTGTTTTTCACCAAGCTGAACTAGGATTCTTTATGCTGATGCCTAAAAATGGATTTGGAAACCTGGTGTCAGTTGGATGCTGCATTAGAAAGTTATTGCCTAGCAGGCACACAGAGAAATGTCATTTAGTTGCATGCTACATCTCAGCTCCCAGCAGCTACTAGGTTCTGATTTACCCACTTTGCCTTTTTGTCTCTTTATTTCAGCTCAGACTTGAGTTTTGCAGCTGCTTTCTCCAGAAAAGGCTGAAATAGAAACCAGTGTTGTGAAATCTGAAAACTACTTCAATCCCCACCTCTAATGCTATAGTATATTAACCTCTGATTTTAGCAGCTGGGAAAACCTCAGCTGTTTAAATAAGATCACAACTGAAATCTAGAAAAAAATGCAAGAGGTTAATAAGCAAAATATTGAAGCTTTAAGGTCTGGTAATTTGCCAGCTGCCAGAACTAGCAACACATTGGAGGATGCAATGCTTTGCTAGAGGGTGCTGCTGCTGTCGGTGTACTGTGTGAGTGCAGCTGAGAAGACAGAGGAGGTGGAAACAGGTTAAGGACAACTCCACAAAGGCACTTGCGTGGGGCTTCCTTCGTCTGGGCCAAAGTATGTTTTCTGAAAACAGATTGCTGTGCCCAGAAAGCAGGTACCTAATGCTGTATTCATTCACAGACAGATTTCAGATAGACTAGGATGGAAGAAAACAACTTTTGGTGTGACAAAGAAAGTTGTGAAAGGCTCGGGGGAAGCTCCCTGTGTGATGAATGATTGAAGTGTAGGAGCAGAGCTGCTGGTGAAGGGGCAACAAAGGAAAAAGCATACCTACTAATTCTTACCACAGCATCAAACTTTTACTGAAACACATCACATTCTTTTTCATTGTGGTCAAAGCAGGTCAGTAGGCCTCAGATGAGCCAGGACTCTGACACAATGCAATAATCTCTCATTATTATGAATGGTAGTATTCACACAACATACTCACCCAGACTATTCAATTACTTTTATAAGTCAATGAAGACTCAAAGCATATTTATGTGGTGGTGTTATATAGTCTGTATCGAGAGAAATTAAATCAAGGGAAAGAGAGGCTGTATCATGCAACAATCCAAAAATAAATGTTTGGATTTAAATTTAAGATTACTGATTGCCTATCCTCTGCTCTAAACACTAGACAATACTCTTGTAAAGAGACCATTTGAAAGCATAATCTTGTTAATTTTCAAGTAGCTCTGAAAAATCAAGAAACACATAACTCAACCAATCAACTAGTATGTAGTATCAGGAAAATAAATCTACTAAGCTGACCTAATGAATTTATATGAGCAGGAAAGAGGTATCAGAACATCCAATACATGAATGACTTATGGGTAATGTCTCTGCCAGTGTGCAGCCAGATCTAGCAATAGCAAGCATTTCATATGCTTATGTACAATTTTCTATTACTGTGAGGGAAGACTAGAAAGGGACCAGGCCGTAATATTGCATTGAATCACTTAAAGCATAATCACAGCTGCATATAATTATTGTCCCAAGTAAGTAGCAGTTACTGACAGCCAGTAACACTGTATTTAATAGAGGTAGTTAAGACTGCAGATGACTTTACTTTTCCAAAACACTAATGATTAGGATTGGTCTCATAAAAGCAGTTTGATTTCAACCTCACTTTTCTCTAGACCTGCTGCTAATCAGGTGCTAATTTGGCTGAAACAAATACATATTGAGCTTCAATTCAGCACACAAAATGCCAAGTGAGGTTTCAATTTGGCAAACTCCTAAAGCCTCACTTTCAGCACACAAGTAATCCCTGCTGAATCCAGTGGCACCACTCAGGTGCTCAAAGTTGAGCAAGTTTAAGTCACTTTTCAGAATTGAGGTTTTATGTTATATGTGGTAATGAAGTTGTAGCTAAAAAAACCACTTTGTTGTGTTTTGGTTTATGGATTTATAAGGATATGCCATGTGATCTGCAAAACTGGGGAAAACACCGGCTAATTAGTCTAATGGGCTCGGTTGCCTAGTCATGCAACAGAAACAGGAATGTTAATGTCTCTGATCTAACTATTTTCATTGTTGCAACATCAGCAAGGTGCTACTGAAATAATCATAAAGGTATTTTCAAAGGAGTGGGGCAATGCTGTTTCAAAATCTCCTTAATGATGTCCCTGCCTTTAGCCATACCTATGGAGAAACTTCAGTGCTAACTTCTGGACCCATACCTCTGTATCTGGTGTATACCAAAGTACTTATACTTTTGTATAATAATAATAATTAAAATACAAAAATGGCTTTTCAATACTAAGACTTGCATTACAAGCCTCACAAATTTCTTTTACTTCTTATTAATGGTATGTGTATGATTTTAAAGGAGCCTGGGATCAAATTAAGGTATGTCTTGGTGAGATGGCTCTCACTTGGTTTCTGCATGAATGTGTGCTCTGTCTGCAATCTATGGACAAAACCTCAAGCCATTTTGAAAATGCTGAAATGTGTATTGGGACAGCGATTTGTTAGGTAAATCCCTCAGTTTGCTTTTGTGCCAGGGCTCAAATGTATCCTAGTCTTCAATTAAAAGGAAAGAGAGGGTTTTTCTTCTGAGTCACTGATTGATCTTAAGCTGGCACAGACTTTTTTAATGTCAACTGAAGTCATTGTAACTTTGAAATCAGTCTACTAAGATTTGCTATAGATGGTCTATTCCATAACAGAGTATAAAGGGTTAAGAAATTATGAACAGATGTTAAAAGCACACAGTGGACAATCCCATCAGGAAACACTGCAGTGAGACTGGGGCTATAAACAAACTGCTGGATTCCAGGACAAATTTTAAAAATACTATTTCTTATAGGAACTGATAAATTCTTTAAAGGTGTCCAAATGGAACATCAAGGTAAACTTGATATTCATCAGGGAGTGGAGGCTGTAAGGCTATGAGACTTTAAAGATACCTCCACTGCCTGAGCACTATGACACAGTGAATGACTTATGTATGCTGCAAATTCAGAAGCCAAATGATAATTTTTGGTGTTCATCATTCAACAGCTTTTGGTTCTATATATGCATCAGTGGGTATAAAATTGACTACAATGGAGATGCTGCTTATGAAAAAATACAGGTTTTTTTCCTGTTGATCAGCATAGTTTATTATAGCAGCTCTGATGATGATCCATGAAACTCAACCTCATTTGTATGAAATTCCCCTTGAATTTTCTTTTTAAGAATGCTTTAATTTAGTTGGCAATTGCAATTAAAATGTCATCCAAAGTTTTAGTCTGAAGATATTGTAGCAAGTATATAAGAGATGGGAGGAATGTAAAGGAGAAACAAATGAGAGAAAGTGTTTCTTGGTTGTCGTAGCTCAAAAGGAGGGCTTGGAGTTTTTTAAGCTAACCAGTAATTATTTAAGAACAGGCCCTACAGAAAGAACAATAAGGTTTTTCTAGATTACAGCATCAAATGAAGGCTTAAGTGAGATATTTTAGACAGTCTGATCATTCCTCAGCTTTTAGGGATTTTTATCTTAATTCTGTGCAGATTGCCTCTGAATTTTCACTACTTGTTAAGAAAACAGAGAAAGGATTTTTTAAATTATTTTTCAAGCATCCTTACCTAAGGAATTAAAATTATTCTGATCTGCAAAAGTATTATTAATTAAAGCACTGGAAGTGTATGTTTTAATGTGTGTGGAAATGCTCTGGGTAAAATTTGGCCCTGTGCTGAGCACAAGCCACTGCATCCGTCAGTCAAATACACATGCAGATAATATTAAATATTTAACTGAGGTATATATGCCCNGTTTCTCCATCTGAATTTCCAACTGTTGTTAGTTTGTGAATTTGCATGTCACAATTACCTTCCTTTTCTAAGAGCAGCCTTTCACAGCATATATATAAAATAAAATATTTATATATATAAAAATAATATAGATACATACATATGACTATACATATAGAATTAAAAACTTTTTTTTTAATAGCAGCCTTTCTCTCTCTTTCCTTTGTCATCTGCCAGGCCCTGCCAGCATGGTTCTCTTGACTCTGAAATTGTAAAACTGCCTAATTGTCTGGATGGACTGAATTAAGGCTTAACTGTATTGGGCCTGAGCATTTATCTTAAAGAATCTAAATATGCCAACACCTGTGGTGGGCATAGAGAATGTTATTACCTTCTTGGCAGAGTCAGCCTCTTCAGAATAATAGGACAGAAGTAGGAGATAGGAGACTTACAGGTCTGTATTTTCTAAATGAATCTTTACTGCTCTACTGGTGACTTGGAGAAAGAGAGGTGCTGAGGAGTAGAGAAGACAACAGGAGAAGAAAGGACAAACCTACATAATATAAATGTTTTCTCCCCTTAAAGCTGTTTTTGTGCAAATATTTTAAAGGAAAATAGTTGTGTGAGGAGCAAGACACTTAATTCAGTAGTTTGGGAATGCAAATTATGGTCATCTGCTTACTAATTGTATTCATTTCTGATTACGTTGCAGAAAATTCATGGTTAATGGCTCTAATTAATAGCATGAAAAAAATAATTTCCTGACTCTGGCTGTATGTTTATTATTTACATACCTGAACACAGAGGAAGGTGTGTTTCTTGTATGTGCACGCAAAGCAACTATGGCCTACCAGTGCATGGGAACTAGCAAACCTTAACCTCCATATATAGTGAAACTGAGTGGCTATTCCAGGATGTGATACCCCAATGGATGTTTACAAATAGAACAATGAATTCATCTAAGAGATATGTTTTGTATTTTCTACCTAATTGTTCTCAAGCAGCTATTTTTTGCAATTAGTAACTTGCAGATTCACAAAAAAACAGTTTAGAAACTTTTTCGGATGGATTTTGATTTTTGAGGTCATACCAATGCAACCAAACTGCTATAGTTCTGGTGCAACATTTTCTTATTTACATGCATTGCTGTTTCTTAGTAAATGAAGTTGCAGATCATGGGAGAAACGCTGTACCAAGGACTTGGCTGAGTGAGGCACAGCCTAGGAAGGTACTGTGCAAATTACTCGACATTACTCAAACAATGCAGCTAATTCCTATTCTACCACATCTTTGTCATTCCAATCCCAATTGTCTCTCGAACAGAAGCTTCAAATTGCACTGTATTTTTCAATCAAATTGCATGTCCAACAGACAAGGATGAGATCAGACTCTGAACGTTTGTCCCAGGTTTCATTTGGTTTTCAGTCTCCAGGGATGTCCTCACCTTATGTGTGAGTCAGCCATTCATCGTAGATGTTTCACTGGTCAGAAAATGAAGCAAGAAATGCAGTAGCCCCTTTAGGCTTTTTAGACCTTTCTGTCAGGATGAATGCTTTGGCTGTGTAATGGGATTAGTACACCTTAAGTGCTTTGATGTATAGGCTATCAACACTCTTGCGTACAATGCAAACACAGGATCATACCCATCTGTCCTGGTTTAACCCCAGTCGGCAACTAAGCACCACACAGCCCCTCGCTCACCCTCCCCTGCCCCGGTGGGATGGGGGAGAGAATCAGGGAAAAAAAAAAAGCAAAACCAGTGGGTTGAGATAAAGGCAGTTTAATAGGACAGCAGAGGAAGAGAAAATAATAATAATAATGATAATAAAAATGATAATAATGATAAAAGAATATACAAAACAAGGTATGCACAATGCAATTGCTCACCACCCCTCCCAGCCAGTCCCCAAGCAGCGATCGCTGCCCCCTGGCCAACTCCCCCCAGTTTATATACTGAGCATGACGTCATATGGTATGGAATAGCCCTTTGGTCAGTTTGGGTCAGCTGTCCTGGCTGTGCCCCCTCCCAGCTTCTTGTGCACCTGGCAGAGCATGGGAAGCTGGAAAAGAAAGTCCTTGACTAGCCTAAGCACTACTTAGCAACAACTAAAACATCAGTGTGTTATCAGCATTCTTCTTACACTAAATCCAAAACACAGCACTATGCCAGCTACTAGGAGGAAAATTAACTCTATCCCAGTTGAAACCAGGACACCATATACCCCTGTAATACAGTATTGCCACTGCAAGTAACAGGCCATAAACTTCCTACTGAATTTGTAAAGCCTCAGGACTGAGGCTTGTCAGGCTTGCTCAGTCTGAACTTTTCTTGATCTGCCTGCATCTTTGTTTTACTTGGTTTAGCTGTGACAGTAATTTCTCTAATTGACCAGGTGTCTATGGGTAATTTTTTTTCTCTTGCTATCTTTGTGTGGTACAACCACAGTTTTATATAGCTAGCTGTAACAAACAGTTATTCTGTGGAGAATGAGATGTTTATGATTCTAACAAAATGATTTAGTGTAAAGAAATACAAGCCCGGTACGATAGCAGAGGCCTTGAGAAGCAGAGACACAGGATGCAGCATAAAGAAATACAGGCATGGGATGATAAAAGATGGGGCACAGGCTTGGCATTGGAGACCCCTCAGCTACAAACAACTCACCCATGGTCAGTTAAAGAAATGCATACCTGGAGCTAGACAAAACTAGTTTTAAGGGTAACAAAGAAAACAAAGAAATAATATCTAACATACATAAAAGCCACAATATACAGTATACTTGGATGTAACACAGAGCTGCAGACCAATGAAGAAATATAAGGTCTAAAAGTGTGTTAGAAAACACATAAAAATAACCCCAAGTGGATCCTGGAGTGAGGAGAAGAAACCAGCAACATGAACATCATAATCCATTTGGCAAAGGGTTCCAGATGCTGATAACTCACTGTAACACCCCCCCCACCACCAGGATGAAACTACCTACCTTAGGATCAGAAGAGCAGTGAAAGGATGAACACACCACCAGGAGAAGGAGTAGAAAGTAAGAAGTTTGTGTATAACAATTTCAACTATATTATTGAGACTTTTTCTATATAGAAGTATTGTAACTTTATTATTATTCTTTCTATTTCTGTAACAACTAGACATGGACTAGTAATGATTAGACTCTTAAGATTTCAGTTATACTAACAATAAATTCTTGACTGCATATGCTGTCCTGGTTTTGGCTGGGTTAGAGTTAATTTTCTTCCTAGTAGCTGGCATAGTGCTGTGTTTTGGATTTAGTAGGAGAAGAATGCTGATAACACACTGATGTTTTAGTTGTTGCTAGGTAGTGCTTACCCTAGTCAAGGACTTTTTTTTTCAGCTTCCCATGCTCTGCCAGGTGCACAAGAAGCTGGGAGGGGGCACAGCCCAAGATAGTTGATCCAAACTGACCAAAGGGCTATTCCATACCATATGACGTCATGCTCAGTATATAAACTGGGGGGAGTTGGCCAGGGGGCAGCGATCGCTGCTCGGGGACTGGCTGGGCGTCAGTTGGCGGGTGGTGAGCGGTTGCATCACTTGTTTTTTTTTCCTGGGTTTTGTTTCTCTCTCTCTCATTCTCCTTTTCATTGCAATTTTATTACTATCATTATTATTATTATTTTATTTCCATTATTAAACTGTTCTTATCTCAACCCACAAGTTTTCTTACTTTTGCCCTTCCGATTCTCTCCCCATCCCACCAGGGAGGGGGAGGGGGAGCGAGCGGCTGCGTGGTGCTCGGTTGCCGACTGGGGCTAAACCACGATATATATAGGGTGTGCTTCCTCTTTGCCCATAAACAAGGTTTTGAGTGTAACAGCATGACTGGTAAAAGTGGGGTTGCTGCTGCACCCAGTGTTGCAATGCTGCTGTTCCTGAGATGTTTATCTTGGGGTAGGTATGTGTTCATCCCCTATTTGGAATGCACCAGTTTGTTAATTTCAATTTGTGACCAACATATGGAGGAAATCCAACAGGCATGAAATACAAACATTACATGTTCCAAAAAATATGTCTGCTACAAATACAGTCTGGAGAAAGAGAAGGGAGAGAAGAAGAAAGCACCATGTATTCCTACAGCAGAGTGCTGGGCCTGAGGCTGATGGTCCCCGTCCCACCGCAGCACTGGTGAGGGCTCCCAAAACACTTTCCCTGGCAGCGGGCCCCCCATGCACAATGGGGAGATGAACAGCACGAGCACTGGGTTAGCTCTGGGTGAATGCAGACACTGGGAACAGGAACTCTTCCATCACTCAGACTGGAGAGATGGGTCAGAGCTCACAGGGGTCCTTGGCCCTGGGCTGGGACTCATCATGCCCTTGTATCAATAGGATTCTGGCTACACACCCAGATGGCACCCTTGCCCATTTCCCATAGAGCACCAGAACATGCACCATGGCTCAAAGAAGATGATTTACCATTGAAAGGTAGAAAACCTCCATTTGCCTAGGAAAAGCATGGCTTGAACTGTTATGGAGAGAGAGTCAGGGTGGAGTTTGGAGGAGTAATATGTTCAGAAATGTATTTTTAAAGTAGTTGTATTTCAATACTCTCTCTGGGATGTTTACGAATGTAAACACAAACACTGTACACATCTTATAAAAACTTTTCTGACACTGGGACTTCAAAACAATGTTCCTACAATCTGAGCCAAAAAGCCCAGGTTCTGCACCTCAGGGCTGTACAGAGTGACATCCTCTGTGAATCCACATACAGAGGGAGAACTGTAATGCACAACTTATGTTACATCAGTGGGATTCATCTGTCCAACTCTGGCCACTTTTTTATTAGGTACCCACAGAGCACAGGACCATGAGCACAGTACCTCATCTGTCCTGGTACAAGGACATCACTGCTGAGGTTGGCAAGCTGTGCCCTACCTTCTTCTATCACACCTTATGGAAAGGGGAAAGGCAGAGGCACAGCTGTCCTGCACTACATGGGGCAGCATAGACCAAGGTAGCATGGTAATGTTATCTTCTAATAATTTCAATCTTGTTAATATCGCATGGATTTATAAGCATGACACCACTGCCTCTAATCATATCATCAGCTGTTTCATCCCCTTTGTATTCAGCGCTGAATGGCACAGCCTCAAGCCCTCAGCTGCTAAACTGTATTAGAGGCAGTTAACAAATATCCGAATATCTACCTGATGTTATTCTGCCCTGTAAGCAGTGAGTGCAGTTTGCAGAAGGACATTAGGTGGCTGTGACAATGGAAGAGAAGCCCACAAGTCCCATCTCTATGTGTGGGCCACTTTTGGGTTTGAGATTTGCTCCATGAGTGAATGAAAAATTATCTCAAGTCTATCTAACCAAAGACACAGAAAACCTGATCTATAGCCATCTTCCACGGATTTCTTGTATATGGGAATCATCTAGCAATGTGGATCTGCTAGCCATGGCAGAACATCTACAGATCTTGTAGAGACCCACATGGAGAGTGACCTTGACCAAGGAAGATGAAGCATCTAGATCTTCTGGAGGTGGAAGGACAGGGAGAATATCTTGGGGCTTTGGGCAGACAGCTTAAATTATTCCACTAAGAACACTGATGTGTGTCAAAGGTCTCAGTACTATAACAGTCTATGGCAATAGACTATGGGAACATAAAAGTGGCTCAGACTCAGCTTTTGCAACCCTTTTCTCACTGACTTGCACGAGCAGTTCCAGAGACAGTCTGCATGCTCCAAACTGGACAAAATGCAAAAAGGAAACAAATAGCAAGCATGGTGAAAAGTAAGCAAGTTTCTTACTCTTTCTTTAGAAAATAAAGTTCTAAAGCAATATTGGTAGCAAAAGTATGAAAATGTATTTTAAATTAAATTATTTTTAAATCAAAGGTATCTTCAAAGATATAAAGCTTGCACATATTTAAAGCACTGAAACTAAGAGTATAACATATATATAACACTTTACAGTAAATCCTTTATCACTTATGACTCAGTTACAGGGAACAGTCTCACTTCTATCCATAAATTCCTTCTGATGAGATGCCAGTTCTCTCCAATAGCAGGATGTTTTTTAATTAAAAGGGGAAAAGATAAATTGAAATGATACCTCATGTCTGGTATCTTTATTACTGTAAAAGGCAAATACAAATTTTTCTACTGTTTTCAGTCCAGCTCACATTCTTAGGAACCAGATATGTAAACCTTAAAAATAAGTGTTTATGGGAAGTTGTCTTGGCCACATCAGATTTTATTGAGCTCATATTATAATTTTACTTTTCTTTCATGGATAAAAGAAATGTAATCTAAATTGGGTAATCTGTTCTTATCTAAAGCAAACATTCCTTACAAAAGGTGGAATATGTGTATGAACTAACCTACTCACTAACCTTCAGAGATGAATACCAGGTATCAGATAATAAAGCAAAAGAAAAAAATTTCTATTGAATTTCTGTGAGCATCCGGCATATTTAATGCTGTCATTTTTTCACACTCTCTCCAATGGCACACTCTCCAAGCTACCCATAAGAAAACAAATCATCCCATTAAAAAGGAAAAAAAAAATGAAGTCTTACATTTGATTTCCTTTTGAATCCAAAGAATTCTGTACTTTTTCTGCACCAGTGCTATTAAAAAAACACCATTCTGAAATGGGAACAAGAGAAGGAAATTATTTCCTTATAATCCCCCATACCAGCAGTATCAGCACACACCTCGGAAGACACACAGATCAGGGAGCACACAGAGCAACACACAGTCGAATCCCATAGGAAACTCTGTCAGCTGCTTTCCTCTAGCATGGGCCCAGAATGCACTCCCAGGGGTTACTAATATTTAACAACCTGAGCTCGGGGGTTGACTTAATAACAAAACTGGGGAAGATTTCTGTGTTTTCACATCCAACTGCATGCAAATACTGGTTTCCTGATAATTTATACAGACAGAAAAAATCCATCTGCCTCTCCTGCCCTTCATTTTCTTTCTTCCCCAACATCAAGCTCCAGTCCTCAAATAGCATCATGATGTGAGGAACACTTCAGTGAACAGAAGAATGACCAATTACTTTTAGTTACAAACAGAATTATTGGATACATGTTTGTCTTTCTCTTCCAAAAAGTATATACAGTGCATTAATTCTGATCAAATATAAGGATTAATTAATAACATTGAGGAGAAGACCAGAGAGGCTAATTCATTCCTTTTAAACTGAATTTTATCTCACCTTTTTATTTAGTTTTAAATTTTTAAATGGTTAGGCCAGCAATCATGATTCCAGCAAATAAATCTGCCTTTAATTAATGTGGACTACTCCAAAGGAAAAACACTATAACCACTTGTAAGTGCCTGCTGATTTAG
>VYZW01009953.1:1750-14243 GCA_013401315.1 Balaeniceps rex
GTAATTTTTCAGACAAACCATTGGACTGTAAAAGTGTAATGTGTGACAAGGAATTGTGCTTTCCCTACATAAAAATGAAAATCCTGCGAGTATCCATTTAACTGTCTTCATGACTGTTGTCTGACCACAGCTACTATCTACACTTCCTGGTATTTAGCAGTACTGAATATTGGTGACATAGCTTAATATTTCACTGAATTTTCCTTCATTAGGATTACTCCCAAAAGCCTCTGAGGTGAATGTAAGGACAGAAAATATTACCTCAACTCTTTCCAGGACAACTATTTACACATTACCATATGAATCAAAATCTGACTATGGTGAATCTACTGTGTCCTGAAAACAAAATATTTTAATTCTACGCAGAAACACTACCTAGCATCAAGTTCAACAAAGCACTTTGCTGACGAAATAAAATCAGTGCTGCTAATAAATAATCCAATAGCTTCTCCAAGCAGTTTAAAACATGGTGTCTCAGAAAATAGATATTGTTTAAGAGATAATATACATATATATATATGTATATCTCAAGGGCAATAAGGTAGCTTAGTGTTTGAACAGTTGTGCACTGATAGTTGTGAAGTCATGGAAAGGTGAAATTGATATCCTCTAGTCATATATAACCATATAGGGGATAACGCACAGACTGTTTTTGTGCTCAGCTGGATTCTCAAGAGCTGGTACAGTAACAGCCAACATGGGACCCTAATGTACCCAGCATTACTAAGTGAAATACCAATGAATAATGAAGCAGTGCTGTCTAATGTAAGAAATGAAGTTAATTACCTTTCTCTATTTCACTTTGAAAGGACAATTTCCGTCTTCGTAGTTTGTAGTTATCTCCATCCGTATCATTAGTAGTTTGTGATCTTATTATGAGGTCAGACTTGATTAATGAAATATAAAACATAATGACAGATTAGTCCCATCTAAAGAGAGCAGGTTTTCAATAGGTGATTGACTGTTAATCACATTCAAGCTTTAAGAAAGGCAATATTACACAAGTCAGTCTGCATCAACCTCTCCATCCCCAACTAATGGTACTGCTCAATGCTAACGTTAAAAAGTTCATGCAGATTGAGCAAACCCAACAATGTCACCACCTGATCATGAAACAAAAGTATCCTGATGATAAGTTTACATGGAAAGACATGTGTTCATGTGTTATCAGCTTCCTGAACTTGCACAGATGTGGCTTAAGTAATCTTAGAGAAATTAATGAAAAAAATTAAATAACCTCAAACAGAGAATGTATACTATTGCAAGAAGTAATGTGGTAATTGATTGTAATTAAATTTATATTTAACTACATGGTAAAGATGATAAAGATTACATTTTGCAACAATAAATATAAGGCTGACAAATACCAGACACTTTACCCCACGTTATTTTATCTTTCTAGACCCTCCCTTCCTCTCTATGGGACTCAGTTCATTCAGATACTTATTTCCATAGCAGAACACAATGTTGCCTTTTTCTATCTATCTTATAGAAGATGGATGTGCTTTTTTGCCATAATAAGTACAAGATGCATTTAACTCTTCTTTCTACTTATTTAAAACTGAGAAATTTACAAATAAGCAAATATAACACCAGTTATGCTCTTTGTGTACATACCCATGGCATTGGCTTCAGCCTACTTCCCTTCCCTGTGCTAGTGAGGTTTCCCATACCACTCAAGTAAGCAGATTTGCATGTGGGAGAAGGGCAGAGGGAAAGAAGTGGGAAGTGTTTACATCTTTCTCTATTCCCTTCATTGTAAACCTGGTGGGTAAGGCGCTTCAGTGGTGGCCCACTGGTAGAATAACTGCAGGAAGAAAAAGGCACTTTTACATAAATAGGAGGACAGGAGCAGAAGTTGAGGCAGAAGCACCTATTATTCAGATAACAAATCTGGATCTGAGTGATGTTTTGAAGATCAGAATGTGCTCATCACTTCTTTTGGGGGATGATTTTCTGGATTGCGATAGGCAGCGGAAGGCAAGTGGAATTGCTAGAGAAAACTGTGATTTTGCAAGCTCAGAGGCATGGGCGAGCCTGTCCTCCCTTCCCTGTCTCTGTGAAGTCTAGCAATTTTTTCTTAGTGGCTGGTACAGCAGTAAGAAATAACAACTGAAAAATGTCTAAGGAACATGAGCAGTGAGGACTTTCTTTGTGTATTCTACACCACAACACAGAAGATGGAATTTTGTTTCAATTTTCTCAGATCTAAGGAAAAATAATGTAAATATTGATGACAATGTAATTGCAGGAAATAATTGCTGAGACTAAAATCATTAATGTGAATTTATCCTCAAGGAATTTTTCAAATATGTGGACTTTCAGTTTTAACTTAAATTTATCACTAGACTATAAACTCATTGTATTGTATTTCACATGTAATTAATAATGATGACCTTTTCAATAACTACAAAAGGGTGACTTTTAAACTGAAGAATAGAATTGGTCTTTTATTTTCAGAATGATCTTTTATTAAAAAAACCCTCAGCATAAAAAGAAGTGACATTTCTTGTCAGAAGTTATATTTGTTTTAATTTTTTAAACTAAAGATCCACATGTGATTAGCAAAGATGCCCCTATCATTTACAGCTGAAAACTTAGTGTTCTTTGTCTCCTTGTTTCTCAGAAGGCCTTTGAGGCCAAATTATGTTAGTTCCTTCTCATTGAACCTCTGTTTTTCCTTAAAAGTATAGTCAGAAACCACAAAATGGCAGTATCTCAGAAATAATGAAATGTAAACTAGTCATTCTATGGGCAGTGTAGTCCACGTTTCATGGCCAGTGCTGGTGTACCCTGCAATTTTCTAGGGAAAGCTTTAGCTTTTTCTAGGGAAAGGCTGGGTAATAGCCTTTACCTTCTCCCCTTCTGGGCAAACGTCCCCTTTCTTTCCCAATTCAGACTGACCCCAGCAGTCTGAGATAAGGGAACACTGGTAATTTTTCTGCTTTCTTGAAGATGCAATCTGGGCAAAAGGGGACACTTAGGAGAGTCACTGCGGGAAAAAGAGACAAAGAATGCCTGCAAATCTGAAGACTGAGTGAGATTCTAAAAGTCCCTTGTATGCTTTTAGTCTCCTAGGAGGTAGGGTGCACTCCAAGATAAGAGAATTAAAAATTTATGTTTGAAAGGCAATTAAATATTTTCTATTGTCAGACACAAAATGAATCCAGATAATCTGATTTATGTTTATTTTATGGCTGTACAATTATATTTAGTGTCAAAAGTTCCCCCTGTGGTGACCCAGGCTATAGTCATCTGAAAAAACCATATTTTCCATGGCTTTAACAAAACATCCAAAATCCCCTAGCTGAAACTTTAATACTCTTTAAATATAGAACGAAATCCTGTTAGATTAACATCATCTGCACCATTTCATTGACTTCGGCTGAGTTAACTGACTTCAGGAGGAGCAATCAGGTGAGTATATTTTTTTAAAATAGGATTTGGCCTCAGGCTTTTAGCTTTTAATTTTGCTAACCTTGGTTTTTCAATTGCTATTTTCAAGTTTTGTTACTGGGGGACAGATTTGGCCCAATATTAAGAAAAAAAAATCACTTATTGTATGTACCTTTGCAGTTTCATCTCTCAGATTAAAAGTCAGTTCTAGATTGGTGAGGAAGAGATCAGAAAATTCAGGGTACATGTCCAAAACTTCTAGTAGATCTTCTCGCTGGATCTTATGCAAGTCACAGTAAGTTAAAGCTCTCACATCTGCATTTGACTTTCCTGGTTTTGCATAAAGATGTACCATCTCTCCAAAAATATCATTTTTCCCTGCAGAAAGAAAATTAGATGGAGATTATTATTTTAAACATGAATAAGCCATTAAATTGAATGATGTATTTCTTTATGATAATGGTGTAGAATACTTGATTTTACATGAAGTGATACAATCATATTACCATTGCACATGTGTTGTTGTAAATCAAAAGTATTATTATTAAATATTAGAAGTAAAATTATTAAAATCAGTGAAATTACATAGACATGTAACTGGACTAAGTGAAAGGAAAATCTAGTTTCATCACAGTTTTTCTTCAGTTCCATCAAAACAGCATGACTAGAGCAGGTTCCTTTGCTACATAAAATATTATTTGCTGATTTAAATCATATTCTTATGATGACAAAGATGTAATTTCTGTTGTTCAGTAGAGCCCAGGACCTGTCTGGCCTGGAATCTCATTTTGTTAAGAATGACATGAAGAAACAGACCACACTTGAAATATATTTTAGTAGAAAATGACTTAGTGTTTCTAGTTTTCAGAGGGAATGCAAAACTTCCAAGATGCAAAAGTTGTTTTGAAGAAGCTCTTTAAACATAGCTGCTTCTATTTTGATACTATTACAACTTTTTCCATCAATGTTGACTTATTCACAGTACCTGTTTGCTAAAATTGTCATCTCTATTTAATTGCTTGTTTTCCCCACATCTGTACCTAACCTTCATAAACACAGAACAGCTGTAGCTATAGACCTGTGCAAAATACACTCTAAACTAAGGGTTGCAGGGCTTACCTGCAAAATGGGGTTTGGGGGAGAACTTGTGGAAAAGAATAGTGGTCATAGCAACTGAGAAACAGTAGACTGGTAAAAAAGAATACAGGGGTGATTTTGCCTCTCTGTTAAACATTTGTGGCTTAGGTTACTGCAAGTAGTTCTGGTTTCTCAATTTTCTAAAAAGGAAGCTGAAAACTGGGTGACCAAGCAGCTAAAAGATGCAAAAAGGGCTGATTTACAGTGAGGATCTTAAAGAGCACAGTCTGTTTAGCTTACCAACAGGAAGATTAAGAGGTAACCTGATTATATTGCATATATTGTTACAGAGAGGAAAAATTACTTGGTACTAAATGCCTCTAGAATATAATAAGGAATGCATAGCAAGAAGCAATGGAAAGAAATTGAAGCAAGATAATTTTATACTGGGAAAAAAGCACACATTTTTAACAATAAAAATTATTAACCATGGAAATAAACTGCCAAGAAAAGTGATCCCTTTTTCATCTCGTTATGTCTTCAGATCAAAACCCCTTGCTTTTCTTTCATCAAACACAGTTCACTAGACACAACAGATAGTTAAAGGTATGAAATGTAACAGGAGTCAGTAATATAACAGAGGTTAGCCAATATAATCTAATAGTCCTTCTGGCCTTAATGTTTATGAATGCAGAGGTCCCTATTCAAGGCATATAATACCTTCTCTGCAATATGACTATTGACACGATCACAGTATTTTTTACATCGTCTGCAAAGCTGAAAGAGGTGGTAGATTCTATGAGGTCCACAGCCATTGTATTTTCTAAGGATTTGGCACAGAATTACTGTTGTCAGGTCAGTACTGATCAGACAATCGGCATCAGACAGTGCTGATGAGTTGAGGAAAAATGGGGGACAAAGCCAACATTTCTCAGAACTCTGATTTCTGTGATGAAGTTGCAATATTTGTTAAGGGTGGAAACTTCATCCATGCTACCTCTGTTGGACTGAAGTCTTTTCAACCCGAGGACAAAGCATTGAGTGTTTTTTATGTCCATTTCTTTGTGTAGGTTTTTCAGAAAGAGGAATTAACTAAAAATGTTTGGCTAAGTATTGATAATCTTTGTTAGGTTTCTGTGTGATTTCATTGCAGAATAGTTTTCATTTCTATCATCTTCTATTCTTTTTTAGCAGATTCTTCAAGATACCACAGACTCGTTGACTGGAGTCAGCTATCAGCCAGGCTCCTGCCTCATGGATCGTGCAACAGATCTGGGCCCACAGAGCAGTTCCTTTCAGCCGCAGTTGTGAACAACGGACTCTCTTTCTGTCTGGACCACTATTCCCTGGGAGACCAGGGCTCCAACCTGCAGCCCCTGGTGTGAGGAGCTGTAGGCTGGAAGAGGTGCAGCGGAATTGCCCTGCAAATACTTGGGTTTCTGCTGCAGTGTGAGAGCACAGGGACCTGATGTGCATAACATGCAAAACTTGACCGCTCTGCATCTTTGGTCCAGGAGCGGGTCCAGAAGAGGGCCACAAAAATGATCTGAGGGCTGGAGCACCTCTCCTACAAGGGCAGGCTGAGAGAGTTGGGGTTGTTCAGCCTGGAGAAGAGAAGGCTGCGGGGAGACCTTATTGCGGCCTTTCAGTACTCAAAGGGGGCCTTATAGGAAAGATGGGGACAGTCTTTTTAGCAAGGCCTGTTGTGACAGGACAAAGGGTAATGGTTTTAAACTAAAGGAGGGGAGATTTAGGCTAGATATAAGGAAGAAATTTTTTACATTGAGGGTGGTTAAGCACTGGAACAGGTTGCCCAGAGAGGTAGTGGAGGCCCCATCCCTGGAAACATTCAAGGTCAGGTTGGACGGGGCTCTGAGCAACCTGATCTAGTTAAAGATGTCCCTGCTCACTGCAGGGGGGTTGGACTAGATGACCTCTAAAGGTCCCTTCCAACCCAAAGCATTCTATGATTCTGTGATTCTATGAAGAAATTAATGAGTTCTAAACTTGTCAGTGTTTCTTGATTGTGAGTGCTATAGAAATTTACATGTTTTTAATACAAGAGATGAAATCCTCCATGAACCACACTGTTCATAATCAGGGGAAGACAATCACACAGGTAAGTAAAAACCTCACAGCGTTATACTTGCATGCTCCCTACTTTGCTTGTGCCTAAAGCTGGCCCAGTTGATGAGGTGCAACAGCCTGAGATGACAAATTATCTTGATAATGCCATCTAAACCTAGGGAAGGATTGCTGTAGGCACACCTTTGTACTTCTGCTCACATATCCACCCTGCAAAGTACTAGCAGAATAATCACTCACAAGCGGATTAATAGCAACATACTGCTACCAGTCCACATTTTGCTTCAGCTACTTTTCTGGCTCTAAGTTCCTACAGAGTATGATAAACAGAAAGGAGAACATATGAATGATGTTACAGCTAGTATAGGTTTCTGTACAGCAAAATCCCTACTCATCTAGTCAATTATTCTTTGTGTTCTTATTACCTGATATTAAATGGAAGAAACAAATCAGTAGTCTTGTTTAGGTAGGGTTTTAGTTATTTTACTTTTAAATTTGCTGTAGCTAATGAAGTCTTATTGGTTCCACATAAGAGCCATCACCAGCTGCAGGTGAGCTCCCAGCTGGATTGAACATTGCGTTGAGCCATCTTCGTTGCGAAAGAAAACAAGTAACTCCCCATGCTATACAAACAAAAACATGTTGAAAAGAAATATAGGGGAAACACTGGTGTTATCACACTTAAGTATCAATCTGGATCAGATTGTTATTCTCTTTCTTTTCTATATGCTTAGTAGGCAGAAGCAGACATTTCTGAAAACCTCTAGAAGACATTTTGAATGCCTCAAATAGATACATGTTTTTCTCCAGCTAGCATATAGGGGGTCTGTTTGTTTCAGTACCCTCTTACACTGTTCAAGAAAAGAGTGTCCTTGACTTTGGTTCCTGCAGCATAATCAGAACTGGAGTAATTTGATATCTGCTTGCCTCAACTTCCAGCTTACCACTTACCTAGGGATAAATCTGACTCACTCCTGCTCTTACATTTTAGATATCCAAGGATGTGGGTTCCTTGGCGCACGTGAATTATTGCAGTAATGTAGACTTTGCTCCTTAAACAAATTATTTCTCTGCTTTATTTTAAATAACAGCGAGTAAAACATTTACAAATTTCCTTCCCCAGGAGTAACAATGGATATTTCTTTTCAATCCTCTGACTCTTTTAACATGCCCTGTAGTAATCTACTTACCAAGAATGGCTACAACAATGTCACTCTTAAGGATTTCAATGGAGCCTCTTGACACAAAGTAAAGAGCAGTGAGAACATCTCCACAGTGCACTAAAGTGTCTCCAGGAGGTGCATGTGTAGTCTTAAATTTCATAGCCAAAGCTCGAAGACAGCCTTTACTGGCTCCCCGGAAAGCCTTGCAATTCTGAAGCAAATTTTGGTTGAGGTGCAGACAAATGTCAGCTTGTAAGCATTCTGGAAATCCCTTCAAGACCTGGAAAGACAAGCATAAGGATTTCACGTGAATGCTATGAAAGTTGCTTGATATAATCTTTATGTTTTCTTCCTGGACAGAAGGAAAGAAGTGACATATAAATAGAGGTGGCCCTAAGAGCTGTCAGAGTATTATGATTCAAGTGCATAGTGTAGTCTATGTTGCAAAGCTTATACAATGTGAATACTAATGTACATACTTATGTGTATAGTGGTTACAAAATTCGTTATTAAGATTTCCTTCATTGCAAGAAATGGTATCAAGATATATGAATGAATACACTGCAGTAAAATAACAAGACAGCTAAAGGGAGAGTCTTGACTGAATTTCACCTATTTGGACTAATATGTCTATTTCCTTTTTATCAAAGTACTACATTTAATATAAGAGAGTTTTTTTGCTGAAATAACCATGACATTTGTAAAATGAGAGCTATCTGAACAAGATCAGGTATTTTTCAGAGAGAGGGCATTTTAATGGGATTTTCATGTTAAATATATTCTGCTTGCAAGTGTAGGACTTAGATTTTTATCAGAAAAAGCAACACGTGTCACTGGAACAATGATGTTATGCAGATTTACATAGGCAGATGATTAGTTCAGCAAACCACAGGGCTAGTTGCTATGGTCCTTGCTCATCTCTTACTCAGAACACAATGGGAGTTTGCCTGAAGTAGAACCACGTGATTACTCTTGGGTACCATGGTAACATGTTAATTTGGTTTAGAAGAAAAAAAGTGAGTTACTTACAACGTGGTCATTATGTGTGATCTTTTCTAAATTGTCTAGGATCATCTTTCCTCTGCTTCTTTTAGAATCAATAAACATTTCTGCTACTGACTTCTACGGGAGTACTTCCCACCTTGTGGCTCTGCCCGCTGTGTTAAGGAATGGGCCTGAAACATTATTATGCACCACCCTTTCTTTCTGTTAAATCCTGTTATCTGCTGTCAGTGATGTCAATGGGTCATATGCTTTCCCTGGGACCGGCTACATCTGTTGCATGTTTCTAAGGACAAAACATGAACTGATGTTACCAGTCTTACGAATATGTGAACAGGATGTGTCTTTGTGTTATTAGAGCAGTCTGTTAATTCATTCCTGTTTATTCTCCGCACTGTTTTTCTACAAACACATAAATATTCCTGCACAGAAAAAAAAAATACAAAATGCATTCACTTGTAGCTATATTAATTATCACTTCAGCACAATAAAGGTCTGTGCACTCACTCATTGCATAAAGATATTGACAACTCATATCCCTTGCTAAGGGAGAAGATGAGCACGTTTCTGATACAAGGCTTCTGTCCACACAAGCCAAGCTATGATTTACAAATGAAATATTAGTACCTTTAACTGAGTTGAAATGTTTCTATGATTGCTAATGGAAATCAATGCTGTGAAATAACAAACGGAATGTTTTAACACACATATATACAAAAATTTTATGAGCTATAGGGCATTACCACATGAAATTTATACATCCTCAGAAAAAGCCAGCATTCAACCACAATAAGCAAAAGAAAACATGATAAATGAAAAGCTTTTGTGGTGCCACTCTGTTTTCAGTACCTATCACACCGCTAGAAATAGCTTAGTGTGCAACTACTCTTTTTATTTTAATGTAATTATATTGAAATAAAAATATTGTGGGTTGTAGCAACTTATTTACTGAATGATACTGGGAAACTGATAACCAAATATGTCCATTTAATGATACAGGTGGAGAAAAATTGCAGGTGTTTATTTTGAAATTGTTCTCTAGTCAGTGAGTAAAAAGACCTATTTTGAATTAACTATTTTGCTATATGCCCATCTGAATATAATTTAGAAGAGGTCCATTTTTTTATAGGATGCAAAATAGGAAATATATTTTTAATTCGGAGGTACTTACAAGAAAAGATATTTGAATTGTTAGAAAGTGAAGAGTACAGCCCTAGGATAAATTCAGTTTTCACATCAGTTTCTGTTTATCTCACTTATCAAGGGATTGTACTTTACCATTAAGCAAAAATCATGCAGACCATGTGTGTTGGTTTATATTTCTGAAGATACTTTGGGGATTTCTTTAAAGAAACAATTATTTTGGTAATTAATTTATACTTAATATGAAACTGTTCTAAAATCATTGCATATTGGTTAATAGTTATTTATATGCCAATAACATCTGAAAGATACTAGCCTCTGTTCAAGTATCTGTGATTAAAAAGTCCCTGCCCCATGGAGCTTACACTCTAAAATAGTTGTTATACATCAGAGAGGAAGAACATTTACTCTTTAATACAGATGTCAAATTTCTCGAAGGAAGACAGGTGCTCAAACAACATTGATTTCCAATGGAGTTTTGGAGATTACTCCACTAACACAAGTTTAGAAATACAAGAAAGAAGCTGATTTGAAGATAAATTTGTTAAAACATTGCTATATACTATATTACTAAAAGGAGCTTACCATATCGTGCACATTGTATGTAGTGAGGTATTTAATCCGAGTCCAGCAGCTGACACTATACAGGTTTTGATGTTTCCAAACTAAGTTTTATGTTGTGCAGTACGGACAACATCTTGCCAACCCAAGCCTCCATGTATATTTCTAATATTCAGATTTTCATTACTTTGATAAAATATTTCTTATTCATCAATTTTTAGCTTGTGTTAATAAGGAAGTATCTGATTCTCACAAATATCTTTGATTGTCTATGTAGAGCAGGAACAATTGCATTGAAAATCATGTTCTTATAATGTAGCAATCAACAGCAATACATTATGTGTACACATACTGACAACTCTAAATATTAGAAAATCATCCACGCAGTCTTCAAAATCATGAGATTACCTTAAAAATAATAAAAATCTAAATATTGCATTTCACTTCTTTTGTCATGAGCTTTTGGAGTCTTTATACACATTTAAGTCACACTCCAATGTAACAACAAAAATTCAAAATACACTTTTCTAAACAATTAAAAGCCAGCATAATATTGAAATCATATGAATGTAGGACTAGGTGATGCAAAAATAAAATAATTTTCAAAATAAAATTTTGAAAATTATAAAGCTAGAATTGCTCTTTAAATAGCATTATTCTCAATGACAAATCCCAAATGAATAAATCGTTTGAATACAGGTTTGGGTTTCAATTGCTCCATTCTTTCATGACATATTTCTATTGTTACATTCAACATCTCCTCAATAGTGGTTCCACTGGGCCCTGGTGAGAAAAATCTTGGGATTTTCATGGTTAGAATCATAGATAGAATCAGAACTCATGCATAATTCGAGAGACACAGATCTTCTAAAAAAGAAAAGATATAAAATCAGCCTCAACGCCCCCCCCCAAAAAAAAGGAAAAACAGTTATGATGCTGTGACCATAGGCTCCAGTTGTCTCTCCTTGATAGTTATCAAGTCCAAGTTCAGTCGTCTCTTCCTGACTGGAATAAAACTTACTCCACGTCAAATAACATTGGTTTATTTACTTGGCATGCTTAGAGAGGAGGAAAGTGTCATTCAGTGAGAAGTAAAACATTTTATGTGGAATAAGTGATTGAAGCTGATGAAGGAATGAGTGAGGATAGTAGGGACATGAATCATATTGCCTTGAAGAATGCGGTCTTTTATAAGTGGAGAGTGAGTCCAGCTTCATTAACTTCTCTTTTTCAAGATGACAACAGGGTATCACTCATACATGTATCAGACACCTTTGTGACGACAGAATTGGAGACATCTATGTGCCCTAACCTCAAACAACTACCAATGTTTGGGGCAATAATACCTTTGTTTTGTTTGGATAAATGATAATATTCATGACAATATTTAGATTTTCTCTCCTCAGTTCTGGAATAGGGATTGACATCTGTCCCACAGAAAATATTTAGAAAGCATCCAAGCTGAAGTAAATCAGGATATTAGCTACAATAATTGCCATTAAACATGGAAATATCATCACATTCTATACCAACAGAATCACAGAATGGTCAAGATTGGAAGGGATCTCTGAAGGTCATCTTGTGCAACCTCTCTGCTCAAGCAGGGCTACCTAGAGCTGGTAGCCCAGGATGATATCCAGATGGCTTTTGAATATCTCCAAGGATGAAGACTCCACAACACCTATGGGCGACTTGTCCCAGTGCTCAGTTATCCTCACACTAAAAAAGTGCTTTCTGATGTTTGAGCGGAACCTCCTGTTTCAGTTTGCGCCCATTGCCTCTGGTCCTGTCACTGGGCACCACTGAAAAGAGCCTGGTTCCTTCTTTACACACTCCCTTCAGGTTTTTGTTCACATGGATGAGATCCCCCTTGAGACTTCACTTCTCCAGGCTGAACAGTCCCAGCTCTCTCAGCCTTTCCTAGTATGAGAGATAGTACAGTCCCTGCAGTCTGCCAGTCAAAGATATTCCTTTAATTCTGCATATGATCTTCTGTCATACATTTTCTCTGTTGAAATACAGGTGGCATCAAACATTAAATGCCAGGCAGCAGTTGAAGAGAGCAC
>VYZW01009959.1:22190-41970 GCA_013401315.1 Balaeniceps rex
TTGGACATCGAGCCGTTGACCACTGCCCTCTGGATGTGACCATCCAACCAATTCCTCATCCACTGAACAGTCCACCTGTCAAGTCCGTATCTCTCCAATTTAGAGAGAAGGATGTTGTGGGGGACCGTATAGAAGGCTTTTTGGAAGTCCAGATAGATGACATCTGTTGCTTTTCCCTTGTCCACTGATGCAGTTACTCCTTCATAGAAAGCCACTAGGTTGGTCAGGCAGGACTTGCCCTTGGTGAAGCCATGCTGGCTGTCTCGAATCACCTCCCTGTCCTCCATGTGCTTTAGCATTGCTTCTAGGAGGATCTGTTCCATGATCTTCCCAGGCACAGAGGTGAGGCTGACAGGTTGGTAATTCCCAGGGTCCTCCTTTCTACCCTTTTTCAAAATGGGCAAATTGCTGAAATCTGTTCCATCACCACAAATCACATCAGTCTTTCCTCACCTTCTTTTGTAAAATTATGCTTATGGTCCAGATTTCAGAGATCCAAGGAAACCCACTGAGATGTTCTTGCCTTTTTAATATGGGGAGGACTCAAGCACCATGTTGGTGTGCTTTTAATGTAAACCCTAGATTAGACAGAATTCCCCTTCATGCTTGTGTCTTTTTTTTTTTTTAGCATCACACTCATTATTCAGGATAGCATTTTTGTCAGTATATTGGAATACCTAGGTATTCCAAGTCAAACAAAGTAGGGACCAACGCACAGATTATTTCTGGCAACCATTTTTTAATATTTAGTATTTTAAAGATTGTTCTTTCCTTCTGGGCCTCACATAACAAAGATTTTGTAACACCTCTTGGCTTCAAAAGACGTGGTGAATTTACACAAATATGAGGGACTTTGAATCAGACTCCAAGGCACCCTGTGAACAATTATGAGTCTCTTCATTCCTGTGGATTTGGTGTCAGGGTGTTTGCAAGCATCTGAGTCCTCTGCAGGCAAACAGATGTTGCTTATACTGCATACAGTATTACTATTTTAATTTGTCCACATAGCGATGACCATTTGTCTTTCAACTCCATCACTTCTTAACTTTACTCCTTTTATTTTATTCATTTTTGGTTTTAGTGAGATTTTTGTCAGAGTGCCTTCCCAAAAAGACGGAAGGTGGACATTTGTCATGTCTAGAATATGAGGTTTGCAGGTTCACATCCCCAGATATGGCCTACAAGAGGCAGTCTAGGCAAAAGAGTAGTGAAGCCTAGAAATTGCTATTAGAACCACTAGAGCAAAAGCATACTCTTCAAGTGATCGGATTAGCTCATATAGTTTGGGAAGGAGCTAACAGAGTTCCAGTGCACTTCTTGTCATGTGGTAATGTAGAGAAAATGCCTTTGTGTCGTACTGCGCGTACTGCAGTCAGTGCTGCTGTCAGTTGCATTGCTGTGTGCAGATTGCCAGTCTTTTTTGCTAAACATTTGTAACACACATCATGCTCCTTCAGTACACTACACTCACTCACAAAAAGCGTGCTGATTTCCGTCCTAGAATATCCTGTTTTTTTCCAAGTTACTTTTAATGAAGGTATGCAGCAGAAAAGAACAATATTTCAACTAAGTAGAAAGTATCAAAGATGAGGCTCAATTTAACATACAAATGAAAAATTAATCAATAAAACAGGTGCGTTTAACAGGATTCCTGGAAGCAAGAAAATGTGGATTGTTTGACAAAGCTACATTTCTGTTTGTTAATTAATTACACAGAGCGTTTGTGTTTGGGTTTTTTTTTTACTTTTTTGACAGATCCATGTTGAAAGAGGCATTATTTTTTCAATGAGCAGAATCTGAGCAGAGTAGATATCTTCATGTCTTTTCTTTTAGAAAATGAAATAACTTTGAAATCTCAGAACTTAAGTGGCACTGTGACATTGAGAGATCACATGTAGCTTCTGAAGGTACCAGAATAAAAGACAGAGCCAGGACACTCCCTACGGTGCAAAAGAAGGGAACTACTCTACCTGATGTGCAGAAGGTACTTCAGGTACCCAGCCTCAGAGCCTGGCCTCTCTTCACCAAAGTCTCAGGCAAAAGTGTAGCTTATACCCTACTTTGAACATTCTCACAGCTTTCATGGCTATACAGTGGATACAAAGGGGTTGAGGAAAGAGTGCAAAAACTTTCCTGTATTTGTTCCTGGTGCAGTAACTACCTGCTTTGACTTTTCACTAGGATGAATGCAACTGAACAGGATCATTTTACCACCTGGTTGTCCATGTGATTTTGTATGTAAACTCTCAAAGCTTTTTTTCTCATTTTTGGAAGAAGTGTGCCGATTTTTTTTCTTTCTATTTATTGCTTAACTTTGAGCTTTTAAGATCAAAAGCAGAAAAGATAGGTAAGTGCCTAGAAGATGCATTACACACAGGATCAGAAGGATATAAAATTTGGAATAAACCTTTAGCCAAGAACTATTTCAAACAAATTGCATGTAGCAGGTATAGCTGAGTAAAAACAGGTTGCTTGTAAAGGGGAATGCGTGTGACCCCATTTTGGGTCCAAACCTTCACAAAGGCATGCTGGAAGAAATGTTGCCAGCCCATCACAGAAATTGATACTCACATATTGTGCAAAAGGACAAATGCCAGATATTTGGAGGGAAAATGTTTTCTAGGCACAAATAGAAGCAGAAAATATAAACTGAAAAAGGTGTCTTGAATTAAGTATTCATTGTGGAGTAATTGTCCAATGCTACTGACTGCTGGTTGTCTTTGTTACTCCAGGCTATTTCTGCTAAGCCTGCAGATGGATATAGACAGTGTTTATAGAGTTGGTAAACTTGCTAGCACATAAAGTTTTCTCTGATGTATTCTAAATGGCAACAACATAAGCACATTGAGTTTGTTTTCAGTTTTGAAGTTCGATAAAGACAACCAAATCAAGAAAGCAACCAACAGAGAAGCAGACATGTAGTCAACAGTTTTTGTCTTAGCCCAGAAAAGTATGAAGTGCAAAAATCAAAAGGGAGAAAGATTTGTGAACACTTATGAAGTGGTGGGGTCATGCTTATACTTCCTTGGTTTCACAACATGCACTTTGAATGTCTCCATAAATTTGAGTCTGCCCTCACAGAACAGATGGCTAAAAGAGATTTGCACCAAAAGCTCTAGATTTATGCTTACCAATTGCTGAACCCAGAAGCACTGAAAGATTTGCCGTTGTAGTTTGACTTGAATGGTTATGTCAGTTCCCACCAATACAACTAATGTTTGTGCATTGAGCTTCGACATGAACAAGAATAAAGAACATTGTTTATGGGGGCTATCTGAAAGCCATCATTGTGGAGCAGGCAAGAAAGAACAGCTGTTACCTCTCATAGAGAACTTCTGTTTCTGTGCATGCATGTCATGGGACAAGGAACTCCCCTGAATTTGTTCCTTTGAGCATAATCAGTGGCACAGAGGCATGGGGGAGTAGTGCAAGAATGGGGGAATGAATGGACAGTGACCTTGGCTCTATCTCTGCCAGACCATTGACAATCACAGATGAGTGAAATCACCACTTTCTGGGCTGCTCTTCCCTTTCCATATGGGGCACTTGGTGGGTTTGCATGAAGACAGGAAAAGGCAGAGGCATTCATCAGGGTGTATGTCAGCTCCATGCTAAGGAAAGAGACACCCGAAAGTGTTAGATGCTTATGGTATCTGCTGATGTGTACATCTGGATGTGATCCTTGTTTCTGTTCCATTGCACACAAATCGGATTAAAGCTGAAATGTAACCAGTATGGAATGAGTACTAAATAGCAGGGTTTTCACTCTGCCAATCCGAGCTTAGTCAACTGCTCTGTTGTGTTCCCCCAGCCTCTGGTAATTAAGATGGTTTATTTTAGCTTTTAGATATTCAGTATCCTTAAAAGCCATGCAGTCATTTTCTCTAGTTATCTCTTATGAACTCTACAACAGTGATGAGAACAGTGACTCTAGCAAGCTGCCTTTGGGCAGCAACTGAAATGAGGCTGATGTGCATCTGTATTTCAGATCACCAGGGCCTAGACCCTGTAAAAGGCTCAGCGATTGCAGTGGGGACTGAGAGTATTTCAGAGGATGAAGACCTCTGTGAATACGAATTAAGATAGCTTTTACCACCCTACTATTCACTACCGAATAAAATGAAAAGTTTAGCAACAAATTTTAACTGATTTTAAAAAAGCACAGGTATAGTTTTCATCTGAATTACTTTTACTGACTCTCTACCAGAGTAGGCTTACTGATTCTTTACTGGCAGTCACCCAATTAGTATGCAGAAGTTATCACTAATTAGAGAAGACTGACCTTGCTGTTACTCACAATCTCTACTCCATTTAAGCAGCATGTTACAAGAGGTGTGTGTGGAGCTGAACCAGTGTATCCCTGTCGCAGTAATGTGGAAGTCAAAGGTAGCTACTCTGAGCCGTGTACAGTGCCTAGCTTTGGTGAAACATGCTTTTTAGTGGACAAGCACGTTGATGAATTTCCAGGAACTGATGCTGAAAATGTAATGGACAGTGGAAAATGTAACTTTGTGGAAAGAACACTGGATTGGATGATGGGGCAAACTTGGATTCAGTTCAAAGATCTGTCTCCAATATAAATGGTGAACTTAGATAAGAGACCATGTCTGCCACGTGTCTTGGTTTTCACATGCCAACTTTTCCTTTTGAAGAGCTTAGAAAAGCACTTAACTACATAAGAGGTAGGTATGTTGTATATTGGGAATAGGGCAAACACATGACACTTTATACAATTTGAGCTACAGACTGTTTTTCTTCATTTCCAGGGTTTGGGTTTTTTTATTCTGATTGCTAACATGTAAAAATGTAATTTCTTTTTTTATTTTTTAACTTCAACTTAGTATCAACTTAACACTGATTTTTTTTTCATTATGCATAGATCACAGCTTAAATATTTTTTGATTTTTCTGTCTATAAGGTGGAATGATCTAGTCTAATTAGAGATGAAGCTTAAAGAGAGAGCCTTTCTCAGAGCTGAGTGATTAAATGCTTTGAATTTCTCAGACGTTTGCTGCCCTTTAGAGGGTGTGCACGCTGTCTTAATGAAAACAGGATGCCAGAACATACTATGAAGACTTTTTCCTCCCCACAGACAAAGTCCTGCATGCAAAAGTCTGAAGTCAATATACAGCCAGGAAGTATGTTTTAGGTGTAATTATTTCAAGCTTCGTCTCTTTGTCAGAAAAAATATGGCACTTGCCTTTAGTACATTTAGTACCTTAATGTATTTACAACTGCTTAAGAACATTCGGTGTTCCATAGCGACACAGGTTCGTATCTACTGCTGCATCCCACCTGAGCAATAATAAATCAGTCATTTGAAATGTCACTAGTGGGTGGATTAGTAGGCGTTAAAGAAGAGTTCATGTCCTTGCAAGTGTGAGAATTTACGAAGGAAATGTTATATATGCTTGCCCCGTACTTGTCCTCTTTCCTTGCAATCTCAGTTAGCCACTGTTGGAGGCAAGGTACTGAGCTAAATTAAACTGTGCTGTGACCTGGTGCTGCTACTCTCAGTGACATTGTTATGTTCCAGGTGTCGCTGCAGAGATGCTTACAGACAGCCATGTATTCATGCTGCTTGTTAACATTGATTTGGGAGCCCACCAACCGCTGCGCACAGCACAGTGCAGTGCTGTGTCTGAATTAATAAGCCATGCTAAATTCAGTGGGCAGAGGGCCACACTGATGTGGCTGACAGTTTCCAGACTGAAGCTGGGTCGTGATCCACCAGACTGAGCACTGGCAGAGCTAACGTATGATTGTCTGCATCCATTCATCAGCATTGTTTGTCTCTTGGCAAACTGCGGAAGACAGTACTGGATCAGCAATGCTTGGTTTACATTTGGAAGGTTCTTTTTCTAAACATGATGCATTGGAAATGCTTATTTCCTCTGTCTCCCCCCTTCCAAAAGAAAAAAAATGTGAATGAGGTTCTGCATAATCCTGAAAACCCATGTAAATACATCAGGTAGTCTGCTGTTTATCCATAAGATGTCTGAGATGCCAGATCTATATAAAGATGAATTATTATAACAGGAGAGCTGTTTATGATGATCTAAGGGTATAAATGGCATGCAAATAAAGGTACAAATTAGCATGTAATGTGGTTGAAAAAGGCTGGCCATCTTTTGGCACGTAAACCCTTCATCGGTTTGGATAGCTGTTTCTATTTCAGACCTAGCAATAATTCATGAGCCCAAAAATGTGTCTGTGTTTCTGTAAAAATATCAGCTGGTCCAAGATGAAATCATAATATTTTTTATTACTCTCAAACTGTACCTGGGTCAGGGATGACTTCAAGAATAACCTCAGTCTTCTGTCTCACTATCCATATGCCAACATGCAGCCCCTTTAAATGTGCTTCTGACAGTATTCTAACTTCTACTGAAATAATCCATTATAAAGAAAAGAGAAATTTTACAGTTTTGCTATTTTTACTGTAATTTACAAATTACAAAATTTGTAATTACAAATTACAGCAGAAATTAATAGAACTTGCACTGTTTCATAGAACTTCTCAAAGTCACTGTATTTAATTTTTAAGGAGAAAGCAATGCTTGTATTTTAAGAATATTCAAAACCTTTCATGCAGAATAACCCTGTCTTCGCATAACATAATATCATCTGTTTTCACCTAAAATACAGCTGTCTGGGGTACTAGCCTTCTAGGGCAATTTACATAAGCCAAACAAGTATATTTTGAATTCTGGGAATGGAATTTGCTAGTTCATGCTGCAGAACAAGTTAAGCATACCACTGCCTGGTGAAAGATAAAACAGTTTTGTTCTGATCTGTAGATAATGACCAGTATAGATTTAGGTATAGATTTAGGTGAGTACTTCTGTCTTGAATCTGCTGGTATTCCAACTAATTTACATGAGCTGGGTTCAGCTGTGTTCTTATAATAACTTTATGTTCAACACTTCAATTCAGTGGATTCAGTCACAGAAATATTGGTATTTTATAAAAGTTTTCAAGAAGCAAATGAGACACAAGCACCTGCATTTGCACCCACCCTTGATAGAGACATGGTACGTCATTTATGTGAACTACGTCTGCACACTTTCCTTATTCTGCACCCATTTCTGACATGATCTGACAGCATGAGTGAAGCCTGCTAATGACAACCGATGATCATACATCACTTCACTATATTACTTTATGTGGGTGGAAAGATAGGTGTAATGAAACAGAACTGGTAGGGCAATATTCTTTATAGTACTAGTAACCCATGGGACTGGTGTGAACTAAACCTGCTATCAAAAAGCAATGCCCCGCAGACTTAGCTGTTCTAGGGGATGTCACTGGGGTAAGTTCAACCCTGTTTATCTCCACTGATTTCCTATGATATTTTCAACAAATATGAACATTGGAAGGTCTGAGCCACACTTGCTTGTTTCTGGGATTTGGATCACTGAATGCTCTAGTCATGATATCTTTTTTTCTTAATTCATGTCTGTTAGAAAAGGTGCATGTTTTTCTCAAGTCATCCTTGTCAAACAGAGAGTATGTGTGTCAAATAGTTAATGACCACAGACTACCATTAAATGAAAGGATAGAAAAAGAGACTGCTTGTTTATCTGTAAGAAATTACTGTGGAGATTTTTTTCTCAAGGAAAATTCCCCTTTTCACAGGAAGAATGAATTATTGTGGTCACACTGCCAGGAGTCTGACTGTTACGGAGTTTTCATGTGGAACGTGAAACTGTCAAATACAGGAGCAAAATGCCTATAATTTCAGTCTTACATGGAATAACTGATGAATTCTGGGGTGAGGCAGAATGATTGGCTTCATAGTATGGCTATAAGGTAGAGAGGCCTTTATTGAATCAAGGACAGTGTGACATTCACAAATCTACCAATAGGGACTGCCATGCAACTCATGGAATAAACACATTAAGGAAAAAAATAATAAACTGTCTTGCAGAAAAGAGCATGTGGTGGAATTACCCCAAGGGACCTAAATATAGTGTTCTACCAGATGGACTGCAGGAGAAACACCATCTGATTAGAACAATGTAGGCTTTTCCATACGACTGTTGCTGTACATGAACTTGTCTATGCTGGAATTTTTTTACATCTTTTCTACTGACTTGTTTAGGAAAATCCTTCCTTATGCATTGGTTTGCCCTCTGTTTCTTCAAAGCTCACTGCTTTGAAAAGCTTAGGGAGAACTTCATTATATTTAATAGAGCAGTTGCAACAGAGGGGAAAGGAAAAATTAACCACTGAAGTATGCTGGCTGTTTTATTTTGTTGTTTCTTTGTGATTAGTGTCACTGTCAAATAAAATTGAATTTCTCAGATATAAATATTGGCATCCTTCAGGCTTTTCTCTCTCTTTCAAAGCCCACTGGACAAACAGTAAAGATTGATTATAGCCTTCTTCAAGGCAGTTTGAGAACTTTCTTCATAAGAGTTCAAATCTCTGCCCAAAAGCACGCTGTGTAGACTACCCACAATTCTTTTTGTGGTGGTGTTATAACAAATATGTTTTAATTGAAGTGTTTAAATTTGCAACCTGGTAATCTTTAAATGTATTCAACACTACACAAAACAAGTGCAGAAAATTACATACCTATTCTTATCATTAAATTTGACTCTGCCTAAGTTATTGGACTAAATGAGCTGGATTTAATCTAATCTTTTCAAGTTCCTGGAACTTCTGCTCAAAACATGAGAGTGTTTATCATGCATAATTGTTTCTCCTTTGTAGTGCTCTTCATTACCTCTGTTTGCATTCTGCTTTTTACGTGGTCTAAATTCCCTTTTAAGTATCAAAACTCATTTCAACAAGGCAGGAAAGCAGCAGTAAGAAATATGTGTTTGTTTTGTGATACCTGCCTATACAAGTCTTTATTCTTTATAAAAATCTATCAGTGAAATCAATAGTAGCCCTTGTGCAGAAAATTAGACACCCCAAACCCTTGTGGTTTTTTGAAGCCTTTTGTGTTTGAAGGACTAAAATTTTGTTGCGTCTGCTTGGATGTTCGTGGACATTGAGAGCTCTCCTGTATTGTCTGGTCCAACAATCATCCACCTCTGAACCTCCAGTTAACTGTTTTTGGCTTTAATCAGAGCAGTCCCCTGAAGTCCTCCCCATGAAGCATGAGATTGCTGGTACTTGCACTCGGACAGCCCAGCCAGGTCCTGGCTAGAGCAACGTTCATAGGGCTGCTGCAGGCACGGTGGTTTGCAGGCACCGTGGGTTACAGCCCCCTGCCAACCTGCTAGCGGTGATGATTGCTCTGGTTTAATGCTTTGGGTTCAGTTTGGTTTTAAATGCTTGAATGTTACATGGTTTGTTTTAATTAAAACACTTGCACAGTGAGGAAAATTCACCCTTTGGCACTAGATTACTCTCAGAGATACTATAAAAGTAAATATGCATTAATCTTCTCTAGCGAGGGGAGTTGTACAATTAACATCCTAAAAGCCAGGGCTGCAGACGCGGAGTCAACGGCAAGGAGTTCTGCACTGGTGAAGTTCGATACGTATAACTGTTTTGCAGAAGGCTTTCCTTTAACTGCGAGAACTGGAGAGGATTTTGCTGAGCAGCAGGTTGTGGTGTCAGAGTGTTGGTCCTGGGGAGCAGACGGCACTGCTGACACACTGCTGCAGAGGAAAATGAAAACAGTCCTAAGCATACATACCTGCCCCCAAGTTTGCGGCTGGGCCACTGTTGCTCTGGTTGTCATTGCTACACTGTAGTACTTTTTCCTTTTGGAAGAAAGCATTTTTGAGTTTGATTTGGACTTTCATTTAACTATAGAACATAGACGTGCAGTCTGGATTCATATAGAGTCGTAATACACAATTTGTACTAAATCCTTCTTGAATAGACAAGAAGCTGCAGAATGAATCCTACTAAAGCACATTACTACAACCATTACATATTCTCTCAAAAGAAGGAAACAGGAAAAGGGTGATTGTCCAGTTGAATTCAAGCTTCCGATCATTGATATGATATTCAGGACTTCAACCCTCAGATGAATTGAGATACCTGGGACTTCTAACATGGGTGGTGGATTCCTGCTGGAGCTAGTGGGAGCTGAACATGCTCATGTGCAGGAGAAGACCTTCTTTTAGTAGACCTGATCATGCAAACAATAATGAGCTCCGGCCATGAAAGCTGAAATTTATGACAGGCTGTGCTAGATTTGAAGTTGAGAAATAGAATGTGTGTGTGTTTTGCAGATGGAAGTGCAAGACTTTAAGATGTATCTCTTTCTTTTTAATTCTATATGTACTCATCCCTAAACTGAAAGGAGTGGGAAGCGTTTGTCGTCTCTGAAAAGTGTGGGAGACAGCATACATAAGGTCTTTGGGGTACCCTGGTACTAATTCCACTGAAGAGAAATATTCAAATCTAAAACAGTAGAAAATACGTGGTATTCCAAAGACAACCTTACTGTGCCTTAATGTAAAGTTTGAATAATTTTTTTTCTGTCTTTTAAATATGTAACATCTTTAGAGAGCTAACAATGACATTTCTTTTTGTCACCGATAAATATAGATACTTTGCTGCTGTTTTCTTTTTGTCTATTTGTTTTTTATAAGTCTTCTGAGTCCTCCTCCTTTCTCAAAAGCAATATCATAACAAACATTCTCGACAGTGTTTTGCTTGTGCCTGGTTATAAGACACAAAATCACAAAGCGACTGCTTTGAATATATAATTCACCCAGGTTTTCTGATCTAGAGACATTAATAGCTGGCTACAAAAACTAAAACGAAACTTATAGCTGTGTGGGGTTGTATGTGAGAATTAACTTTCTTGACAGAAAATTAAATATAAAATCTATCCTAGAAATTTATAGTTAGAAAATTTTAAAATTAGTTGTAATTTAATAAAGCAGACTTGTGTCTCTTTTATAGAATAAAGTATTGTTAAAATTAATTTCACATTGAAAGTATATTTATTTTCCTGACATTTTTTGTTATGTTATATCTGGTGTGACTCAAGAAACTTCTGCATGCATCAGTTCTTGGGTTTGTGACTATCTATAGAGCACTACTGTAACAAGGCTGCTTTTCAGAATGCTCTAGGAGCTTGTCTAGTTTTTTCCTTTTTTATTTCTTTTTTCCTTTCTTTCTTTCTCTCTTTCTTTTTTAAAATAAGTGACTTCTGTGAACTTGGATTCTGTGAAAAACTCAGTTCTAGTGCTTAGCTAAAGTAGTACGTGCTTGATAGAGATCCTGTAGAAAGGTATCTGCTATCAACTACCTCCTATGAATTGAGAATTAGTTTCTGGGATAATTCTGCTTATATTTCCCATTTATTATGTTGCTTCACAAAAACTATAGATACTTTAAAAAAAATTTTCACTGGAAAAAATATTACCTGCATTTTGGCCAAAATTTTACTTAGAAATATCCTAACTAGCCATGTATACACCCCATGTGTCTGGAGCAAGTGGAGGCCCTGAACTTCATTTAACCAAGAGCTGTTCAGCTATCCAACAGTGATTTACTTCTTCTAGCTCATGAGATTATTGATCCAAATTAGAAATGTTCTTGCTGACTTTCAATTCTTCTTGACCTATGTAAATTGCCAATCAGTCACCTAGAGGTGAAGGGTTCCCTATCTAGTTAGACCTGCATGTTGACATCAATTAATCAGTATGAGGACCTTTAACCAGGTCACTGCGAAGGTTAATATAATGAATATTCATGAGTACCAACGTAAATCTAACCCTGCAAAACATGAGTGGGAAGACCCTAAAAGAAGTTGCAATCAGCTGTATCATCCATCACTTTTTAGATCAACATTACACGGATCACAGTTTAATTCATTGCTATTCTCTGTCCTATATCTCAAAGTCTCCAGTTACAGATATCTACAGATAGACCAGACTCCTCCTGCAATAATTAGTTTTTCTTTTAAGGACCATGTATTACCCTTTAGGTTTAAATTGTGTGAGGATGGCTGCAATCCCTCTAATGATTGATATCAAATTCCTCACAGTTGCAGTGGGTTAATAAAGAGTAACATGACAAAATATAAACCATGGTTATAGCCAGTAAGTGTATTACAATCTCACCTTCAAGCAATCAACAGGGTACTAAGGAAAAAATATTCACTAGGTTATGCCCTAAACTCATCTAGGCAGCCTTCCCTTAATTTTTCAGTTGTAACTTATTCTCCAGATTATGTCCTTTGACTAACAAAAAGCAATATGAGAGAGGAGAGGAAGTGTCTGCCACAATTCCCTTGTGAAGTTCTTGGATCAGTTTGTCAGAATGACAAAGTTCAGAGAGAGTATAGGCTCTTCTGCAAATGGGGAGATAAACAAAGCATCTGTAGAATTTCCACTGAAATAGATGACACAATTTGCCTGATGGAATTTAATCTGCTTGATAATTGCTAATGGTAGCTGTGAGGCAATTTATAAGCTGTGGCTGCAGATAAGAAAGAGTTAACGGAATGATCACTTTTTCCCTCCACCTTCATTGCTTCCCTCACTGTGATTACAAAGCTAATTAGTGGTAGCTCTCCTAGAAGACTGCAGCCCAGCCACAAAGGGACAGCCTGGCACTTGGCCAGAGAAATATCTCGGGCAGGAGAAGATTAGAGCCACATATTATCATATTTTTCTGTGAGAGATGGTGGGAGACAGAGAAATTAAGCACAGCATTTGTCTGCCTGTCCCAGACTTGCCCCTGCAGAAAAGCCCAGGTTTGGATTCTCTCTTTCTCCACCAGGGATGGAGGTAACATTCCCAACACCAAAGAAGTAAACATCGCATGGGAGAAAACCTGAAAACTGTGCATGGATTTAGAGGCTTTTGTGATTTTTTTTTTCTTTTTTTTTAACCCAGAAGCAGGGAGATCAGAGAAACCTGCAGAGATGATCAATTTTTTAGATTTTTAGATGCTGCTATGGGACATGTGGACACCAGGGGGTGGAATGACCACTGTCTGAAGCGCTGAGGACTCCAAGATGCAATAACATCCTCTATGTAGGTTAAACAGAGAGATTATTCTGTGAGATGTGTTGTAACGAAACACTGTCTGTAATAATTGCGTTGCCAACAATACACTTAGAAAACTTGATTTTTTATTATACAACTTCAAGCATACTCTTCTGAGTATTTGGCAACAGGAGTGCGACTGAAAAGCCAGGAGAGCTGGGAGATGTTCTGAAACATCATAGTCGATTCCTACACCCAAATTGTTTGCAGCATTGCCTCTATAACTGTTCATGGCAGAACTAAGCTATGCAGTGGAACTGCTGAAAACATGCATGATGATAGAATAAAATTAATTGTAAAAGGTTCTTAAATATATGTTAATATTAAATATTATAGGATTATTCTCCAGTCTTGTGCTAATTCTGCTGAAGTGAGAAATCCTTTCACATTATTGTCAGGATGCAGCTTTCCATGCAAAATCAATTCTGATGATAACACCAGCACTTAGCTGATCTCAGAAGGCTGTTCCATTGTGTTTGCGAAGTCAATCCCTTATTACTTGTCTATAGAAATTCATATACGATGTGTTGAAAAGCTTGCAGATAAATAGCTCAGTGTACATCATTGCATCTCTTATTATGGAAATTGCTGTGATCATTTGGATGTAATAGATCTGGGACTTTTTAGTTAGCAACAGAGTTTCTGTAGAATAAATGAAAGAAAAATATTGGTAGGTAAACTTGGTTCAGAAAAATGAGAAGAATAGTGTAAAATATTTATAATAAAGCAAGGCTGTTCAGTTTAAAAGCTAATTGTCAAGGACATATCTGTTTGTGGAAAACTCCACAAAACAAACTGAAGAGAATTTCAACAGTAAATGCTGACAGACAAATTAAGTAATAAATGGGTTGAAAGGATTTGTGTTACTTATCTTGATCTAAAGAAGCAAGTACATAATTGTAATTGACCACAGTTTAACCCATTTGCAGTTCACTGTTCAGTGAACATTTTTAAGATACGTAATTTCAGTTGTAAAAGCAAAATGAGATAAATGTGATACGGCTTGCCTTAGTGATATCTGAAGCATAAAATGTCTGTCTTCAACCTATAACCTCTTAAAAATAGAGCTAATGTGAGTGAACATGGTGCCATTCATTAGCATGTCAATGGTGATTCTCTAACACGGTGCCATTAAATTACTGTGGTGATAATTGAGACATTAAAAAAAGACAGATGCTAGGTCTGTTTCTAGGCTTCTATAACCCTTTAGCAATTAAATTTCAATGAGCTAACATAACACAGCTATAGCAAAAATTAACAACTGGGAATATTTTTCTGTAAGATTGCCTTTCTCTAACTGAATTACTACTTTTAAAGGGCCAGATTTTCAGTGCAGACTCTGCTTGGTTGATGTGATTTCAGTATTGTTAAATGGGCCAAATGCTGGCCTAAAGGGGCTGATCAGGATTCTCATAACAGGGAGGAATGGGTGGGGGGGGTTGTTAGATGCTGTAGATTCAGTGTATTCTCTGCCTGAAAAGCATGGCAAGTGGGAGAACGTGCCAGGGCTAAACCTTCACTTTAACAGAAGGTTCAACGGAAAGCAAGCAGGAACAGAGTGAGAGGTAGAGACAGAGGCGTGGGAGAGAGAACAGAGGTTTTCAGTTTGTGTCACTGTAGAGTAAAAGTGATGGAGAGGTGGTGTGGACCCTGCCCCTGTCAGTCCCGCTCTCAGGCAGTAACGACAATCTGGCCACCCTGGTAATATGCTGATGGCTGCCAAACCAGAGCTGGCTGAAGGGGTTCTTGCTTGGGAAAAGCTGCTCCATCATGTTCTGCACGTGTGGGAGGGGGGCAGGGCTGATGAAGAAAAATCCCACAGCAAAAGCTAAACAAGCAGATGTGAATCTGACTGACCCTCTGGAATCTGAATGTTTTGTTTGAGTAATTTCATAAATTCTTATTTTCATCGTGTATTTAGAGGATTATTTTTCTTTTCCACTTCTGGCCTTCCACACCATGACATAATAGTCAAAATTTTCCATATTTAGCAACATCCAGGACAAGCGCTACTAAGTAGCAACTGAAATACCTTGTTTTCTCAGCTAGATCAGTGTCTCCCCTTTGCCTTGTAATGAAGCAGTGCAATGCATTGACACAGAACCATTGAATGCTGTAGTGCAAATATGGGATAGTTGGAAGCACTGGCTGCTAGCTAAAACCACCTGCTGTCGATGCTGCTGGCCCCAGGCATCACTATTGGCTTCCAAATTCTTTCCCAAATGGTGCTGGGAATCTAAATGCTGGGTATGATGTTCAGGAAACTGAAAACCATGCAACACAGTGTGCAGTGCAACACATCGTTGTGTTCCTAAGACAGCTTCTCATGTAAATCTCATGCAACTGTCAAACCTTGTGGCATATACTTCAGTTTATAGGCAAACTTGCCTGTGTCTGAACGGCAAAGAAAATTACACAATGTCCTATTTCTTTCTCAGTCATGTTTCATTGTGGAACACCAGATGCCCTTGCTAAGGTCTAAACCCAACGTGGATAAACTCTTTTGCCTCCCTATGACCTTACGAAATCTTGGGGCTGGTAAATTCCAGGAACTTTCCAGGGAAATTGACAGGGCAGGACTGGAGGAAAAGGCAGCAAGATCTCTTCTCCAATCCCCTTTCCTCCCAGGTAATCTGCTAAATGCTGGAATTCACTTATTAGAGGCTGCTAATGACATTGTATGTGAGGGCTAGTCGCAATCCACACAGTGGGAAAAGCTAGGATTTCTTGCCCTTCACTGGCACGTTTGCATTATCATACAAGGCACGCTGAATAAAGCTGAGATCTCCTGGGTCACTCAGAAGTGGCAGTGGTCTATCAGATGTCTGTGCAATGTGTTGTGATGCCTTCCAGTGTATCCAGTATTAGAAATTGCTCACAGCAGATTTTATAAAGAGTTGTCTAATATCTGGGGCGTCCCTCTTGTAGTCAAATGAACCTTCAGGAGATAAGAGCAGCCACTTCCACAGGTTAATAATTTTCTATTCATCAGGAATAAATTGCAGTGTATTAGATCTACTTGCAGATTATGGGTCATACTAATGCAAACCATTTTATTCTATCGGTTTCCTTTGAGGTATGCCTATTTACAACAATCTGAGTAGTTGGCCTTATCTATATAACAGTGATAGCATATGGCTTTTAAAAACTTCATGCTGCTGTACTTTAAATCAGAGTGATCATTAGCATCTCAAAAAGCTTCATAGCATGGACTAAATTATCTGTAATAGCTTCAATATGGCAACACCTGGCTCAACAGGTGCCTGAAGTCACAGCAGGCCATCTGTTAGTGGTCCAGTTGGATGCTTTCTAAATGCATCTAGCAAGAAAGCAAGGACACTGGGGAATAAAGTTGGAGAGAGGGAATCCAGCAACCTGCACTCAGAATGCCAGGTACAGAAGCAAAGGAGGAATGTGTATTGTAAGTAAGGCTTTTCATTCTGTGTTGCAGTCTGCTGGGAAAATTGGAGGCACTGTGAAATTTTTAAATAAAAGCTAGATATGGAGACAATCACCAGCTGTTCATTTCTCTTCTGCAGCATGTGGAGGAACAAAGGCGCATTAAAGACCAACAAAAGGATTGAAACAGCATAGAGCAGCATCTGTGTGGCATGGTTCCCACTACCACAGGGGCCTCTGTCTTTACAGATGAATTTCACAACAGTGATAAGAGACAACTGGGTAATGTTATTGGCCAGTGTTAAAGATCTGTCTGGTATATAAGTCCTTGTGTATGCCTATACTGTCTTGCACTGCTACTGATCCAGTAGGATGGCTTGCTCTGTGCTGCAACAGGACTGTGCTGCAGGTCTATGAGAAATGAGCCTTCACTCAGGCAACATTGGCTGTAAATTGTCTAATGCATAAAAGCTGCTGCTTGTCATGTTAAAACTTAACTCTGTTGTCTTTGCCATGTTCTTGTGGGTTAGTGGCATGGCCCCTGGCATGCAATAGTGTGCCAATTAAGCTTACTGTGCTGGCAAGAGAAGAGCCCAGACGGAATACAGAGCACCAAAAATCTCAAGGTCCTGAATGGCCGTTAGTATTGATATAAGCAGATCTGGCAGACGCCATCCATTCTGTTTGTTTCCAGTGCTAGGTTTTTTTGTGTTTGTTTGCTTGGTTTTTAATGCAGAAGACAGCAGAGGGAGGATTGTCTGTGTGCCTCACCTGGCTTACTCAGCACTCTGGCTCAGCCTGTATCTTCAAGATGATGTCTTCCCCAAACAAGCATCCCACATAGGAAATATTCTGGTGCATAAGCGCAGCTTTGTGTGGGACTGATTCACTCAGGATGACCCTGTAGCAGAAGGGCAAACTAGGATACTGTTGAAGAGAGTCAGAAGCAGACGTGCTGCCAGGCCCCTGAGGGTAGGAAGGAAAGAGACTTTTTATAGAGATCCTGTGATATCACACAAAGCTGTTGTCTCCAGAGGTGGCACTGAAAGCTCCTTGATCTAAGAGCAGGCCCAGAGAAGGTTTGCCCAGTGAAGACATGAGCAGAGGGACTGTTTTTATCTTTTTCTCTCTGAGCTGTCAGGTCAGAGCTTTTGCTATATTGGAAGTTTGTTTAGTTTATGTTCTAATGAAATATTAGAGCAGAGATTCAGAGCTTTCTTCAGCCAAGCTTCTGCACCCCCTGGCATCAGCAAGCGATTCAGCCGCTGTATGTCATTTAGTGAGTAGTCTTCCCTTTTCTAGCAAGTTCAGCTCTGGAGAGCACTAATCTGGTTTCACAGAGAGCAGAAGTGATATCCGTCTCCCTGTCTGTAGGAGAGCAGGGCTTGGAGGGATGAGGCTGCTACCCTTTTGGTCCGTGCAGAGTTCCTGCTGGTTTCAGTTCCTCAAGCAATGATACTGTGGAATGTTGGCTGGAAAGTGATCTGATCTTTGTTGCTTTTGGCTCCGCAGTGGTTTAAGTGAATCATTCACAGTCAGTAAGTTTTAAGAACCTGTTTCTCCATCATGTAATGCCATGGGGAGTGGACATTATTAATTCAGAAAAGTTTTTTATTCATGTTCTCAAATGCCCTTAATGTTATAGGCACAGGAAAGCCATCTTGAACATGCTGATTTCATATATGTTCTCTTCATATAGAAGGAATGCAGTAACACCGATGTTATTATCATTAAGAAAGGCTAAATTGTAAGACTCTCTACCCATGAATGTCTGTGACCTTTATGTAAAAAGTCTCCCCTACTGGTGTTTGAAAGGAGTTTCAATCCTGCTTCTCCGTGTGTGAACACACATGCCCAATTTTGCCACGTGTACATTGTCCAGGGTAGCACAGTGAAACAGGAACATAAACGTTCTTAGTACATGAGTCCAGTTCATTTTGCCCAGCTATAATTTGGATGAAAAACTATAGAAGTACTGCCTAGTGTATTAAATAATGGAAAGTACACTCTCTTATATGAACTTTCCAATTGCTTTGTTGAGGACCATGTAACCTCATCACCAGCACAGTATGCACTGCATGATCTGCTCAGGCTTTTCTGCCAAACGTACAACTAGCCTGAATGGGTGGAACAGAGACCCTTTATACTGGCAAATTTCCTCAGTGTGTAAGTGTTGTATAATGATAGTTAGTTTGGTCGTTAGTTGAGACATTAAGAGCTGAACGCGTATCTCGTGATCAAAGGAGAAAAGAAATGGGCTTCTTTTGCTTACATTTTTATTGGCATCCATGCTAGTGTGATCCAAGCTTCTGAGCTTTACATTTGCATTTAATAAAAGCTTTCAGGCCACATTCTCTAACCTGAAATGTATCAATGAGAAGATCTGTCCTGATGACATACCCTTCTCTGGAACATAGGAAGGACTGAACAGCAGCTGTCTCTGCAGATAGAGCTCGTCCTTGCACTGTAGAAGGTGCCAAACATTGATTACAGAGGTTCTGGATTTGGCAGCCCCCCCATCCTGAACATAGGATGCGTTCATGGGTAGAGAACCTGTCATTCATTTCAATATTTTCCCTTCTTTGCTGCAGAGATCCTAACATTCACATATGTTTACCAAATGTATAAAAATATACTGTTATGATATTGCACTGGAAATCATTCCCTTCTGTGAGGAAGGAAATGGGAACTGCATGTGAGAAAAATGGCAGGACAGCTTAGCATTTATCTATCCTATATTAACAGGAGTTGATCGGGATTTTCATTTTTGTTCTAAGATATTTCAGATGCTAGTCTTGTGTCGGTCTTGTGTTTTGAATGCTAACCTTGCTACTAGAAGATTATGCATACTGTTATGTTGCCTTGGTGTGGGGTATAGCAGGCAAATGCCTATATTATTTCTAATGAATATGAAAAATGCCAGGGCATCAGAGCTTCAGCCTTCATAACCTTTGTTACCTGCTCTCTATGGAACATGCAGATCTTTTTTGTGGTCTTTTGGTGTCTTATATGAGAATTTCCTGACTTTCAGAATCCAATCAAAATATTTAGATAATGGTTGATAGATCAATGCTTTTTTCCATGGTAAAGAATTATCAAAAAGGCAATATTCAGTATGGGAAATTTTAAATGTAAGTGAAACCTGTGGATTCAGTTTTGATCAAGAGTTTGCAAGAAATATTTCCATGCAGGCTATGCTTGATCTGCATGTCTCCACAAAACCCATGGAAGACAGTTTTGATTTGAATGTGCTTGGGCCTTCACATCGAGTGTGTTTCAGGCCTGAAAGTATACTTTTCTTATTCCTTGTGTGAGAAAGCACAGAATTTGATGATAGGTTAAAGATGTCCATCTACCGGAGACCTATGTAGTCTGTCTTACCCAGCAATGTTAGCCTCTATACTCAA